>JAQRGC011609904.1:0-11077 GCA_028659135.1 Plantago lanceolata | reverse complement strand
CAAAAAAAAAAAAAAAACTGGGTGAAAAGGCCAATAAATTAAAAGTATGCAAGTTCACCATCACCAACAATTATATAAGCATTATTTTCCTGCTGGCTCAGGTAAAAGATGACCTCAAACCATAAATTACACTCTATAATCGAGTCAAGAATAGCTAACTCTATCAGACGAAAATTGGCAACGAAATGGATTACAAAACCTGATTCTGCATTTCCGCTTCACTCTCGTTGATTACAGGCTATCTCCCGAGTATCCTCTTCAAAAAACTGCGTCTACCGCCTCCTTTTAAGTCTTCATCTGATACACAGATGTGACAAGCATTTATAAAGAAGACATAACATATAGTCGGAAAAAATATATACACAAGAGGTTCGAATCCATTATATTCTAAAAAAGCTTATTGAAGAACGAAATTATGCATAGTAGATGTACTATAGTAGTACCGATAAGAGCCTGAATTGATGTGTTCCACAGAGAGAAAATCAAAGAAGCTTAAGGGCCGACAAAATAATCACTATGGTTTCTTGTACAAACAGCTGCTTGTGTGTGACATATTTACAGAAATGGAGATGAATGTGTCATACTCATAAAGAAAAAAAATGCAATAGGTTATTTGCTCGCAAAAAGAAAGCTCTTTAATCTTTCCCTCATCCAGGGCCAGCCAGTATCCCTCCCCCCTTTGCAACAAAAGCACAACACTTTAGGAGGGAAAAAGGACAATAACAGTTTTACATGGAGAATTTGACTTTTGACCTCTACAGCATCTGGTGTTATCTTTTATGAAACCTTTGACAAGTAAATTGGCCAAGCTTTCTTGCCAAAGGAGCTGTGCCACCTGTTTAGTTATTTCTGATGAAAATTTCGTACGATACATTTTTTAAATTTTTTATTTATTTATTTTCTGTCAACGGGTGAAGATCAATACATGAAGACCCCCATCATGGCATAATGTTTTTGGCTCAGTACGCAACTTGTCACTAAATCCTTTGTGTGGCCTTTAGATTCTTAGCCACCCCTTGATCCTTTTTGCGGTCACTAATAGCCTAAACTGCTCCCATTAAAAAAAAAGGGTAAAAGAGAGAGAGTTCTGCTATCTGTTTCTATGTAATAGTCTCTTTAGTATTGACAGGCCGTTCTGTATAGAAATTGGATGAAATGTAATTCAGGTCGTGATGATGTATTATTGGGATTTAGGACTTGCACTTGGACTGCAAAATTTGGACTTTAACTAGCATTTCAGGCTCCCTTGAAGGGAATTTGAACTTGAGGTTTGCAATTTTATCTTCGATCAAACTGCTTTAGCCAGTAGTCACCTTGTAATCTTAGCTGTTTATGGGAAGGGTTTTTCCCGGAACTTTACTTTTTGGGGTGTCCTTGAAACTAATGCTATGAGCAAGATTACATGTAGGACTTCTGTTGACATGTATGCACTTTTCCGGGTGGGAGGACAAATCTTTTTAATTTGCATCATTATGCGAAGACTTGTCTCTTCTACACGTTGCACACAACATAACCTTCCTCTGGTTCTTAAGTAAAGGCATGTTAGATTTTACTAAGCTACACATGGGCTGCACACACCCTATAAAGTTGACTAATTCAAGCATTGTCCCTTATCCCTTTTCTAATACATGTTCTTGCTACTCAGTTATCCCATTGTCTGTGTAAAAGTGTTGAAGATCTTCCATATAATCCAAAACCTACATTACTGTACAATTTTGGTAAGATGTTTTGCCACAATCTTTGATCCCTTCAATGACAAGAAATCTGCCCTTCTAGACTAGATTTCACAGAAATGATAGGTGGAATTTGAGCTAAGAATAAACATTTGGTTGCATCCTCGACTAGTGTTAAATTATTAATTTATTTTACTTTGTCAACGATCATGTCTTAGTGCCTTGTGCCTTTCTAGTGCTTTTTCACGAAGATCCCCTCCATCAATGTCCAAAGAAAGGAAAACAGCTCCTCTTACCAGAGTCGTTAACTCTGAACTTTGAAGAGTTTCAAGAAGTACAAACAAGATTCATTTCTTACATGGAAGCTTCGTAAGAATGTTATTGTCTTCGAACTTACCACTTGCAAAAGTGGTTAGGAAATTTGTATCTCTGCGCTTACTATATCCCCCCTCAACACTCCCCCACCCCGATGCCTAATATACAAAAGGTTCGTGTTTAAATAACACATTACTCTGGGACAGTTAGTGTAACTGTATACCCTGGGAGACAACAGGAAAAAGGAAATTAGTTTTAGGATAGTGGGAGTTTACCTGATAGCCTTCCTGCACGAAACAATGCTTCTTCAGCAATGGGTCTCCATTGTTCTGCACAGGAATAGTTAATTCCTAGTCCAACACTAAGTCCTCGGAGTAAGTGCACCGTTCGAAGCACAGAGAAAAGTTCTTCAGGAAAGGCCTGTTTTAGAAAAACAGCATACACATTAAACTCCATGCTGGATTTAAAACTGAAGTTTTGCAACGAGACCACAAAAATATCAATCACAGAATATGTGACATGGGACCAAGATGATTCAGATATGGAAATATGACTTATAATTGACAGAAGACAGACAGAATAGTAAACGACACACAAATAACACCTTCCTATCAAGAGTATAGGTCTACTCATGTCAAAGCGCCATAACATTTCAAGGATGGACACCAGAGTGATGTTAAGCAGCAAAGTACAGTTTATAGAAACAAGATTTTCATTGTTTCTTCCCATCTATGTAATTATATGACATGTGACCGTCGAAGTTACTGATTAAAAAAACAACATAGGACGCTAAACATAAAGCAATAAATACTAATTCTTATTACACATTAAGAATTACCCTGTTTTATCGATTTCTTAGTTATTTATTCAACATTCAACACGGAAGACTAAACAGAAGATACATTCAGTAGCCAAAAAATTCTGGCAACAGTTTACAAATCAGACTTTTATCGCATCGTATCATTGGTGAACGTGCCAATTTCCCGCCCTTTCTCCATCTAGGTCTTGCTTTGGTACCGCTCGTAGCACGTCAACAAAACTCCATTTCTCAACCAATTTGTTGCTGCTGCTAGAACTCACATATTTCTGGGGATCAATTTTGTCATTAACTTCTTTCTCCTCTTCATTTCTTTATTAACTTTCTTGGTCTTATCGTTGTTGTAGCACTCATTGAAAGCCTCAATTTCCTGGTGAATGAGCTTGCTACTGGGAGAGGAGTCCCAATGGCGCCAAAAGCAGGTATTGCATTCAAAGCGGTCACAATAGAAAATTGATGGTTTATTGTAGGCAAGTTGCGCTGCAACTTGCTTCTCGAAATGTTTGTCGGTCACTTAAGATAGATCATGAAATAAATAAGGAAATTATTGCACAATCCTCGGCACACATAACTGAAACTAAAGCAATGATAATGGTTGGCAACACACAAAGAACCGATGGAGGTAGGCAAGAATTATATTTGAATGGTAAAACCACCCAATATGATCCTTGCCTGACTCCATCGATTCATAGTGTGTTCCCAACCATTATCGTTGCTAAAATTTCAGTTATGTGTGCTGAATATCGTGAAATACTTTTGTTCTTTATTTCACAATCTCTCAGAGAGAGAAACATTTCGAGAAGCATGCTGCAACGCAACATGACTACAATTCACCATCAAATTTCAATTTTGTCTATGCCCGCTTTTGGCACCATTGGGACTCCTCGCCCAGCCACAAGCTCACTCACCACGTATTGAGGTTTTCGAGGAGTGCTGAAAGAATGTTAACACCAAGAAAGCTAATAAAGGAATGGGGAAGAAGAAAAGGCAACAAAATGAAAAAAATGGTCACCAGAAATAAGGGAGTTCTAGCAGCAACAACAAATTCGTTGAGAAATGGAGTTTCCTTGACGTGCTGCGAGCGGTGCCAAAGCAAGACCTAGATGGAGAAACTGCAATTACAGTGCCATCTCCACCAATGATACTGTGCGATACAAGTTTGGTTTGGAAACTATTTCCAGATCTTGTTGCCCTTTTATTTCAGTTAAAATTTGTTATTGTGAGCTAGCTAGGCTTCAAAATTATCATTTTTTTTCTTCTTTCAGTGGTGATTAATTGAAGAGAAAAAAAATATGACAGGTTTAATCCTCAATTTGATACTTTTGCTAAAATTGTACTTAATAAATGCAAGAGAAGAAAGAAGATAAACCATACCAAATCAAAGAGTCGTATAGATTTCTCGCAGATTTGTAGAGGATGAAGTTTTTGGAATAGGGAAGGGCTTCTTAGAGGAGAGAGGAAGACATGATAAGGAAATTCAAGTTTAACGGGAATGGGGGTTATAGTAGAAGTAAATTAAAAAAAAAAAAATAGATAAAACCAAAAGAAAAAGAAGATATATTCAAGCAAAATAGAATCACAAAGAAAGGATTGTCCTAGTATTCCCATCTTACAAACACCGAAACGACCACACCAATTATGATAAAGCTGTTAAACGTTGTAATTCAAAATGCACACCTGGACACCAATTTTTTTAATTGAAGATTCCTCTGAGAATGGTTGCAACATCTTTACTCCAGGTGGTAGCTTTGTATCAAACATTGTTTGAGCCAGTCGCAACATTTCTTTCTGCTCATCTTCACAGTTGCTTACGGTATCAATACCAAGGTTCCTAGTTTCAAAGAAGGCATGTTATAATACACCCAAGCAAATAAATCAACAAACAAGAACAATAATAGTTAAGTGTTCAAATTTCATTATCTTCCATCGCAACATAGCTAATAATCATTGTCTAATGGTTTCATGCAGAGTTGGTGTTGAACCCTTATCCATCCACAATCTTGCTATTGATGTGAAAGTATGTACATAAAGAGGGACATCAGCACCCATTCATTCAATCCAAGAGTTCAGGAGAGAGGAAGATCAATTCAATCTTTTATCCTTAGCGTAATTTCACTCAGGTTATGATCCCAACAAATCCATTCTCTATATGGCTACACTAGGGGTAGGTTTCAGGCAGGGATGGAACAGGATCCAGATTTTTTCGGGCATTTTAGGGATTGGGATATGTGAGTTAATCCTGACCGACCAAAATTTTGATAGTTCAGGAAAGGTGGGGATCATCCAGGACAGCTTACAATTTTAGAATCCCGAATTGTAACCTGAAATCCCAGCCTGCATGAAAAGCATAATCTGTTCGGGAGAGGAGGATTCCAGGCACGAAACCCACCCCTAGATCACATATGTTTACCATTTAGTGGAAGTTAATAGTGTTTGTGTGATCTTCATCTTAGGAACTCTTAGCAGAAGCCATTATGGGTTAGAAAGGTAATGAGTTTCTTATTCCTAGTATCACCTGATGCCTCAGACGAAGATTTGCTATTATTAGTAGCAGGCATTACCTCAGTTACGTTCCCCCGAGGTTCTAAATGTTTCTCCCCTTGATTTACATGAACCTAAGAAGTTGAAGGCGGGGAGGAAGAGAGAACTATGGAGTACTCTTGGAGAAGAAACTTTAAGAACTGGAGTTCAGATACAAAGGATAGGAAATTGGAAGGCCATTTTATTGGCATATCGTGAACTGGAGTTACGAAATGAAGTTGACCTGAAGGATTGGGATTAGCAGAAGCAATTAGGGTAGTTAATACTCAATCTTACAAACAAAGAAAGAATGCAACAGTTTGTAATATCGCATGAACTCATGTTACATCAGTTGAAAAATGTAGGTACTATATAGACAATATTATGTAACACCTGTAACTTTCTGACGCCTTCACTGGATCATTATCTGCAATAGCAAGCATAAGACTGGCAAATCCTAGCCTTAATGCCTCAGGTAGATCCTTTACTTGCCCGTAATCAAGTAATGCAACCTGATTATTAAAATAAAAAGAAAAATATGTTATCAAGGGAGTTCGAATTAAGAAATCCAAAAAGAAAATAAATGCAGTTGAAAAAAAAATGACTAGACGATGAGTTATAAAATTGGTGGATGCTACTCACCTCAGAACCTTTACAAATCAAAATATTTCCAGGGTGAGGATCTGCGTGAAAGAAACCACTCTTCAGTATCATTTGTCCATAAGAAAGTGTCAGACTTTTGAGGATGTTCCTGCATTTTGAAATTCTTAATCAGAATGGGAACTTCCAATGTCTATTTATTCCACAGAAAACACCACCACATTAAAAATCGTACAGAATTGCAGAATATAAGAAGCAAGCTATTGAAACATCAAGTTAGAAAGAGGATAGAATTGCGTATAATATCATTAGTCAACATGTGAAAAAATACAACAGCACTGTGGCCAGAAAAAGGATAGTTGTTCCTTTATATATTATTAAGAAAGTAGCCTGAAAGGTTAAGCGACACCTGGTGTACAATGGCTCAATTTTTTGAATGATTTTAGTTCAAGAACATGAGTGTTAAACTGATAAGTTACACATTTACAAACTTCATTTCCTTTAGGCACTTGATCCAATATAACAACAAGGTCCTACTCTGTTTTACTTTTTAGCTAATCATGTTACAGTGTTACCTAGTAGTTCCACTAGAAAACTTTCTCATTCTACCATTACCTGCAAAAGGAAACCACCTCAACAACGAACAGTTTGTTTAAACACTAAAGGGTCTTGCAATCAGGAAACTGGCAATGCAAGGGTAGGTTAAATCTTAAGAGATATTCTGATATGCCATTTCATTTATAATTATTATTTTTAACTTGGAATTAATAATCTGTAACACATTGATTTTGTACATGTAAGATCAGAAAAAGAAGGTATCAATTAATGAATGCTTAAACACCGAGTGTTGAACTTGATTAAGATTTTAACTAGACTTCCCTTATTCATTTTGTGGCACATCAAAGTGGTATAGAAGATCTTTCGTGGACAAAAGGGATCTCCATGGGTCAAAATGAATATCGTTAATGTACACAGAGGAACTGAGGAAAAGGCACAATGCAATTCCAAGATAGTGGTGAAACGAAAGTGGTACAAACAGATAATGTTAAGTTAAAAAAATGAAAAGCTTAAGTGGAATTATAAAAGAAAGAAACTTCCATACTCTATGGAATTGTGAAGGGCCTTACTGCTTTGCTGCCGTGGCTATCTTACCGGCAGGATTTACGCCTCTTCTTGCTATCTCATCACCAAGTTTCAGAATAGGGATTCCATCAATATATTCCATCACTAAAGCCTTCCTATCAAAAAAATATTAATCAACTTTATATCAATATGAATAACCAGAATCACTAGAGCCAAGTTCATATAAACTATTCACTGATTACGGTATGAAACATTGCCGGGGACGATATGAATTAGCAGGAGATAAGAATGAGTGAAACTCTGATGCCAATGTAAAATGTAAGAACATGTTAACGTCTACAGAAGCATGTGCATAATTCTATCATTGCTATTCTGAGCCGGTGGAAATTTTACAGAGAGCTTCTGCACATACGATTTGTGTTCCGGCAGAGAAGAATTATCCAAGTAAGATAATCGCTATTAAAGTACCTAGTCACCATATTCCGTATGACCCGTGGCACCTGAACAGGGGTCTTCTTGTTATTCTCATAAAGGAAACGGCGTATTCTATCCATTGCATCAGCTTCCCTCAAAAAATTGAATTCATAGCCAATCTTAGACGGCAAAAAAGAAAAAAACAATTGTTAGTCTAAAACAGTAATGCGAGAGAAAAAAAAAAGCTGAAAGCAAGAACGGCAATAGTCAGAAGGAGAAAGATGTGATAGTAACATATATATGCATTTAAGAAAAACAGGTATCACCTTTGTCTATCAATGTGGGAGTAATCAACACAATCACATTCACATAGCCAAATTGTATATGTACACAATAAACAGCCAGATTCTCTTTCCTTGAGGTGTACAATTTCAGCATAGCAACAAATACACCAACAAAGAAGTGTGCTATATCGTGTTCAGTGGTACGATGCAACTAGAAGTACCACCCTATTAAAAGCATATTTGCCAGAAAGTAGGAAAAATACTTACCACTAATTGACCCAGTAATAACCTAGACTATCAACCAAGAGAGGTAATTAATTAATGAAATAAACAACATATAATAGTTATCGTAGTCTGTAAAAGTGCACGTCTGTGTGTGTGTGTGTGTCCCACTAATTGAATCAACTAGTAACCTAAATTATCAACTAACGGCCAGAATTAATTAATGAAATAAACAACAATCAGTAATTTCCATAGTTGGCAAAAGTGTGTGTGTGTTTGTGTGTAACCTTATATTTCTCCTACCATTGCATTAGAAGGGTACACATACGTGCAAGGAGAAAAAATAAAAAGAATGATATCATTCTAACGTGCAGACTACAGAGAGCTCAAATTATACATATTAGAACCCCGAGCAGTCAAAGAATGCTAGTTCGACATAGGAAAGTAGCAGCAAGTGACGCATGGCATCAACCCCACTGACAACAGCATAGGGTTTGGGCTAGGAAAGAAGTTAGACTCCCGCTGTGCAATCCAGAAAACAGAAAAAAACAGAACTGAAAGACGAGCAGAAGAGTATATCAAGATCAATGAAAAATATACCTGCTTTTCCATTTCCTTGGTGACAGAAAATAGATCAAACTTTATGTCTGTCTTTTGCATGTACAACGCGAAAGCTTGCAAGTTGCGGATATCAGTCATCATTAAATCTTGCACTCCTGGATGCTGAACCTATACAGATAAAATATAACACTAAAGCGCTAAGCGTGCTAAGAGTCTTAAGACCATGAACTGATATGCAAAATTTTCTCACCTTGACAACAACATCAGTTTTATCACCTCTTAGCCGTGCTCGATGAACCTGACATGAAAAGATTTATAGAACAACTGTGAGTAGTTTTAGAACCTGATTCGTAAAGAAACTAGACACATGACACCATATGAGTTTAAACAGTTGAAGAATCAAATACTCTGATCAGATAGTGAAAAACTTGTGAGTTTAATAAAGCTAAATCATGTCTAAGTTCTATATGTTCCTCTGATTTCACCAGCATGACCTACTTACACAACAGCTAGTTTGTTCAAACTAATTGTTATTTACAGGATTTCATGTATGGAATTAGAGTGTGAAAAAACAATTAAATTAATTTATTTTCTGTTCATTGAGGAAATGAAGGCTTTGGCAGTGGAATCATTACAGAGTGCAAAAGGAGAGCACCTGTGCGATTGATGCAGAACCGAGTGGATTAATATCAAATCTCTCAAACATTTCATCAATACCATGGCCCAACTCCTTCTCCAACACAACCTTAATGACATCATACGGCGTCGCAGGGGCCTGATCACAGAGAGTGACCAGCCTTCTCACCCAGGGAGCTGGAGCTAAGTCGGGCTTCCCAATAATTTGGGCAACCTATTGAAATAATCCAAATTATCAATCTCCTAATGAAAATGTGAACCACATATGTAAAAACTGTACAAGCACGTATCAAATTACCTAGAAAAAAGAAAATCTTGATGCGATGATAGTAGTTCTGAACTGGTCGGCTATAACTAAACACACAGAACTCACTAATAATTATAACTCTCTATGTTACCTGGACTCGCCACTAGTATCCGACAAGGGTGTGTCCAGGTATCGACTCGGCTATTTTGAAACAAAAATCACATTTTGACCTAAAATGAAGTGTCCTATTGCCCTATACATATTGGAGTATCGGTTGTCTGACACGTGTATGAAGGGGAATTGAAGAGTCCGGCAAACATAACATCAATACAACTTGATACGTATATCGATAACACCTAACAGTTTTCTATTATTACTTTCTGAAATCGAAAAATCTCAGTCCACTGCCGATGAAAATGGCCATCATGAAATAAGCATGCAAGGCCAAACAGTGAAAGAAACAATAAATACATGATCTTGCACATGTATAACTATGTATAATCCCAACATCTAAAATGACAAAAACATCTACAATTAGACACACATTAAATTTTAGTAGTAACCAGACCTTACCCACCTAAGTATTAGCCGCATTCCTTTAATTTGCAAACACCTTAAATATCAACAATAACCACACCCCAAACTCACCCGAATATTATTCACAATCCCCTAATTTGCATACACACGCCAAACCCTTACACTGTCTTCCACAAGTTATGCTCCATTTTATACTTTCTTTTCTATCACCACTTTCTCATAACCAAAATTCAATCCCAGCCTCAATCAAAATACGTTACACGTAATTCGACAACAGTGAAGGCCGGAAACTGAAAACACGGACTAATAACACCAACAATTCCAAGCAATCAAATGTAAGCTTAAGCACACACATAACCCTTCAAATCAGCATACATATTACCTTGAGAAAAAACCCACCAAGATCAGCACACATGTTATATATCTTATCAGCAGCAACCTCATGCTGCCTCTCCCACATTGCCTCCCTCTTGTCTGCATTCTTCTCAAAATTCACTCTGACTTGAAACGCCTAAAAAACAATCATCAAAAGAGATTAAAAGTTAAAACATTCGAACAATTAATCCTCTAAAAACACCAAATTCACCACAAAACACACATACTTTGTAGCCGGTATAAATGTCGACAGCTCGAACCCAGAATTGAAACGACCGCTGCCATGGCCTGAAGTTATTGGAGATCTTTTCTCGGAACTCATTTACATCCAGAGGAAGCATGGTGCGTAGAATCTCTTCCTCGGGTTTGATTAATTGCTCTGAAATGTCTTCTTGTTGAGGTGGTGGTGATGAGTAGAGAGAATGAATCTATCATGCATGATTTGCAGAAGAATCGTTCATCTCTTTCGTCCTCCTTGTTTTGACTGACTGATACTGATGAATTGTGGCTGAGAAAACTATATTTGGGGGTGACAGGAGTTGTCGTTGTAGTAGAGTAGTACCTAAGAGTACAACCCACTCTTTCCCAATATGAGTTCGTCTCGGGGATACCAACATATGAAGAGACAAAAAAAGACCTATACAAACTCACAAGTCACAACACACTTAAGGGACCAAAAATCGTAGGTCGTAATATGAATTGTTTTGTGTTGGTTTTTATATGGTCTTTATATATGGTGGTCTTCTTTAAGAATTAGTATCACAATATATGAAAACGAAATGAAAAAAGTAAT
>JAQRGC011608861.1:0-10931 GCA_028659135.1 Plantago lanceolata | reverse complement strand
TAGATGGTGAAGACAGAATGAGAATGAGTACTGAGTAGCTATGAAACGAGCTGCAGGAGGAAGGTGAATGGGTATAATAAGTTTGTATAATTTATTCCAGGCACTAATTGGGTTCAGCTTTTTTGAACAGTAATTTGATTGGTTTTGGCAATTTATTTATATTTATTACAAAATGAATTGAGATGTATTTTATTGGGTAGTTAGTGGAGGTGGGTTTGAGTGTAAGAATTAAATCTAGCATGGTTATTACGAAAAATGAAACATCATGCTTACAGATGTTTTGCAAAGGTAATGGGCACCGGTAGTAAGCATCTAATAATCATATTACGGTTAGAGCCCGCCCATCGACATTTAGTGTGGGTATGAGCAATCTGATTGAAGTTAGTATGTTTGATTGGCAATTACAATAGTTATACAATCGATAATATAGTTTTGCAAATCTAATGGGCACCGGTATTAAACATGCAGGTAATATAACGGTTAGGGCCCACCCATCAACATTTAGGATGGGTATGAGCGTTCTGATTGAAGTTAGTATGATTGATTGGCAAGTAGACTATTCTTATAATCGTGACTATATTTTGTATTTTAAAAAACAAGTACAGTAACAAAATTCTTCTCAGTCTCGATTCGTTTCTGATAAAAATTACTCAATTACTACTAATAGTACTATTGTTAAAGTGATTAGAGTTAAATCTTCTTTAGGGCCCAAACATGAACAACTAAGAATATAATGAACGGTAAGATATGGAGCATTATTCGATATATTTCGTAAAGCAATGGAGATTTAGAGAAAAACGTTCTTACCGGTATCATAGTAGTTTAGGGCATGAAGACAGATCATTACACGTAAGCTGTATGATAAGTCATATTCATATGTGTGGAGAATATTTCATATAATATGAATGCAAGTAGTGCATTGTGTGAAGTACTACTATTAAGTGTAGGGATCGCCCATGAACAAGTAGGATGGGTATGATCATTAGGATCCAACGTAGTAAGTTTGATTGGCAAATACAAAGGACACCATATCAATACGTAGTTGCCCATGACATGTGTAACTTTGGTAGAAGTTATAGTTATGAGGGTTCATAGTAATATATGGGGGTGTATGTAAATGTTAGGAGTTGGAGAAATCGAACATGTAGAAGCCACTTGTAATATTGATAGTAGGGTCTGCCCATGAACAATCAGGATGTGTATGCACATCGTGATTGAAGGTATTAAGTTTGATTGGAACGTACAATATTTATAATGAATAGTAATTTTACAGGCCGCCCGTTATGAATTCGGACGGTTATTAGTCTAGATGATCCATAGAAATATTTTTCATTATGGCGCCCAATTATAAATATGGTACTTCATTGTTGAATATAGGTAGTAAGAAAATGTTGATGGATTTTGATATGGGCGATCGGGAGAACATGAAATAATATTTGTATAAATAAGTAGTCGCCCATGAACAAGTAGGATGGGTATGAGCATCATGATCCAACGTAGTAAGTTTGAGTGGCAAATACAAAGGAGACCATAGCAATACGTACTTGTCCATCACATGTGTAACTTTGGTAGAAGTTATCGTTATGAGGAGTCATAGTAATATATGGGGGTGTATGTAAATATTAGGAGTTGTACGAATCGAAAATGTAGAAGCCACTCGTAATATTGATTGTAGGGTCCGCCCATGGGAAAGTAGGATGTGTATGAACATCGTGATTGAAGGTATTAAGTTTGATTGGAACGTACCACCCCCTAATGAATAGTAATTTAACGGGCCGCCCGTTATGAATTCGGAAGGTTATTAGTATACAAGATCCATATCCATAGTAATTAGTCTCATAATGGCGCCCAATTATAAATATGGTACTTCATTGTTGACTATAGGTAGTAAGAAAAAGTTGATGGATTTTGGAAGCGTAGCATATATTTAACGTTACAATTAGCCAAAAGAAACTGTTCTTACTTAAGATATACATATAGCACCAAAAGAAAAAGTTCAGGTAAAAGTCTGCACTAACCTACATAAGTGATGCAGTCATTGTAAATTTGTAATATTAGTTCAAACTTTTCGACTGCTATTAAGTACAGTAATAAGAAAGAAAAGTGCAAGAGAAACTGTTCTTACTTATAATTATCCAAAAGAAACTGTTATTACTTAACACCAGATATAAATATAGCACGAGTTCGCCTGGACTACCCTACTGGGTGTAAATACCACCAGTTCGCCTGAACACTACCACATCCCAAACACCCCTGTTAAGTCGATTCCTTTGTATGGCACATGCATCATGAACAGTGAGGTGGTTCTCGATCGCAAACTCTTTCCATCCCTCAACAACGCAGACACCGCGCTCAGCCTTATGGGTCACGATCTTCCATCTTCCAGCACCATGGCGCTTAAGAACCTTCTCATCAAATCCATTCTTCAGCTCCAGCTCTGCAAACTCAGTCGGGACAACCTGAATAGCCCAAATCGTCAATACAAATGATTTATTCATGAACTTCAGCTTAAACCTCATGTCACTACCAGAACAAAGAACGTAGAACTAAAAACTCATGTCACTACCAGAACAAAGAAGGTATAATAATGATTACCATATGATACGTTGGAGCCAGCAGGGACCTTTTCATTATGAAACGGCAATGCTGCACGAACATGTGGGATCTCACTGCTGCAAGGAAAAGTCATACACATAATAGTCAGTAATAGGCCTACAACTGGTTACCCCCATTGTAAACATCCAATTAGGATTGCTGTCGCATACCTTGGGCATCAACTTCATCTGGGGAGAGACCGGAAAAGGTCATGTCCTCCATTGTAACTTCAAACGAGCGGGTCCCAAAGTAAAAACTCTGACAGCCTGACTGAGCCGATACATCAGTGAACTTCCGTTCTGATCCATTCACGCGGAACACATTCATCTTCAAGTGAGCTTCCATGTCATACTCGAAGTTCAACTGGTCACCCACATTAAGCTGATAATGATTAGCAATTGCAGCCCACCCTTGGGCAAGATACGCTTCAGCCTGATAGTAGTGAATGGTAACAACCCAGATCGACCCATCTGACGGAGTAATAGTCACATTGCGTGGCATTGGCATAAAGTACAAGGTGCGAAATATTGGCGGGATCCGCTATACGATCACAAGAAAGCGACATCACATCAGTAAACCGTCTATTAATCAATAACCAGCCTAGCATCTATAAACACACAAACAATGCAGGACCCTGATAATTAGTACCAATATAATAAAAGCATGCAATATCAATCAACGATAAAAAAAATCTCGAGGTCAAGGAAATTTGAATTAATCAGTGAGGCAAAACTTCAGTGAATCTGGGAAAATTTGAATTGATCAGTCGAAGTATGCGTCAAATATACATAAAATGTAATCACTGCTATATCCTCCATATATCCTGCTCAATACAACAGTTGCCAAAACACAGCTTTAGATGAAAATGATGATGTCGTCAAAAGAAATTTCAAACCCTGATTCTTATTACATCTAAGGCCAGAGCCGATGGAACGGTGATCTCAGGATTTGTTATCCGCGACAAAACATTATCAACTAATCATTTAGACAAAAATGAAATATTTACCCACAACGAAAGTTCCATGCAATCAATCTTTCATTATATAAAGGCACACTAGGACCTCAATATAAATTCCTACATACCTTAACAGAATGCAAACAACTGCAGCCAAGATTCATCAACTGACAATTTTGACAAATTGAAAAATGTAACCACACCGAAAGGTCCATTCAATCAATCTTAACTTTACAACAAGAACATTACGAGTTCAATATAAATTCCTACATAGATTACAAGAGCTGGAAAGGATTTTTAAACAATTAAGCAGCAGCCAAAGTAAATCATCGGCCCCAATAAATTGTTTCGATCACGCTATTGCTAATTAAAGGGATTACACCCACATATGTTGAAAGAACATCACATAACATTAAGAAGTTAAGCAATTGACAATTCAAGATTATAAAGCACATAGTGGGAATAGAAAAGATGACCAGGTACTCATCCGTCAAGCTTTTGATTGTAGCATTGAATCTTTCCGATGGTCTCGACGAGCACCCACAAACAGGGCTGGCATCCGTTATCACGCGGTGCAGGACAGTAGGATTCGACATACTGTTAGTTTTTTCTTTCTTGGATGAGGGTTTGGTTTGGGGATGTGGGGGCTGTTGAAATGATGTGGGGGAACAAAAAGGGGGTGGAAGCCAATAAGACAGGGGTGCGATAGGGTCAATTGCACAAAATCCCCTGAACTTATTTGAATGTATGATAAAATCCAATGAGTTATAAAATCTGCAGAAACTCTAGGTGTATGAGCATCATGATCCAACGTAGTAAGTTTGATTGGCAAATACAAAGTCGACCATAGCAATACGTACTTGTCCATCACATGTGTAACTTTGGTAGAAGTTATCGTTATGAGGAGTCATAGTAATATATGGGGGTGTATGTAAATAATAGGAGTTGTACGAATCGAACATGTAGAAGCCACTCGTAATATTGATTGTAGGGTCCGCCCATGGGGAAGTAGGATGTGTATGAACATCGTGACTGAAGGTATTAAGTTTGATTGGAACGTACAATAGTGAATAATGAATAGTAATTGAACTGTCCACCCGTTATGAATTCGGACGGTTATTAGTATACATGATCCATAGTAATTAGTCTCATTATGAATACATGTTCCAAATTATTCATGTTCTCCCCATGCGCCCAACTATGAATATGGTACTTCATTGTTGAATATAGTTAGTAAGGAAATGTTGATGGATTTTGGTATGGGCGATGGGGAGAACATGAAACCATACTTGTATAAATAAGTAGTTGCCCATGAGATGGTATTATGGGCTAACATGTAAGTAAGGCAGGTTATAGGGACAAAACATGAACACTTAACCAAATAATGAGCGGTATGATATGTCATATTCATAGAATGGGAGAATATGTCATATAGTAGGTATGGAAGTGGTGGATTGTGTGAAAACGTAGTATTAAGTGTAAGGATCGCCCATGAACAATTAGGATGTGTATGATCATCATGATCCAACTTAGTAAGATTGATTGGCAAATACAAAGGAGACCATAGCAATACGAACTTGGCGACCACATGTGTAGGTTTGTTAGAAGGTAGTATAACGGGCCGCCCGTTAACAATTCGGACGGTTATTAGTATACATGTTCCAAATTATTCATGTTCTCCCCATGCGCCCAACTATGAATATGGTTCTTCATTGTTGAATATAGTTAGTAAGGAAATGTTGATGGATTTTGGTATGGGCGATGGGGAGAACATGAAACCGTACTTGTATAAATAAGTAGTTGCCCATGAGATGGTATTATGGGCGAACATGTAATTAAGGTAGGTTATAGGGACAAAACATGAACACTTAACAAAATAATGAGCGGTATGATATGTCATATTCATAGAATGGGATAATATGTCATATAGTAGGTATGGAAGTGGTGGATAGTGTGAAAACGTAGTATTAAGTGTAAGGATCGCCCATGAACAATTAGGATGTGTATGAGCATCATGATTCAACTTAGTAAGTTTGATTGGCAAATACAAAGGAGACCATAGCAATACGAACTTGGCGCCCAATTATAAATATGGTACTTGATTGTTGACTATAGGTAGTAAGAAAAAGTTGATGGAGTTTGGTGTGGGCGATGGGTTGAACATGAAACCGTATTTGTATAAATAAATAGTTGGCGATGAACAAGTATGATGGGTATGAGCATCAGGATCCAACGTAGTAAGTTTGATTCGCAAGTATTAGGAGTTGTACGAATCGAACATGTAGAAGCCACTTGTAGGGTCCGCCCATGAAAGAGTAGGATGTGTATGAACATTGTGATTGAAGGTAGTAATTTTGATTGGCAAGTACGATATTGAATAATGGAACGTAATTTAACGGGCCGCCCATTACCAATTCAGACGGTTATTAGTATATGACTTTATTACGACATTAGTATACATGATCCAATGTAATTAGTGTCATCATTGTGCCGAATGATGAATATGGTACTTCATTGTTGAATATGGGTAGTAAGAAAATGTTGATGGATTTTGATAATAAATGTCTATACGAAAACAGAAATCCACACAATTACAAACAAGGCATAACATACACCAACACTTTCACAATCATAAGTTAATGAAACCTACAAATTAAACTTGAAATGTATTTCGTCGTAGCCACGATCTCGATTCAGTAAGCAACGTAGATTGTACGAAACAGTTGCTTCCGATTGCGACACGTACCACGGTCTACAAACCCCAGCTCTTACATCAGCTAGTTCGGCCCTTTCCCTAACTAAGGCAGTTTTCCACATTGCTTCAAAAGCTTCAGTACATGGGGGCTTCCATAATCCGTGGATGTCGGCAGGGATTTTGTACTTGTCAATGAGATGGCCCTCCACCATCTCCTGTTCTACCAACTCGTCTTGGTAATACACATAAATATGCTTCCCCAATATGCGGGACACATCTTCGGTTGTCTGTATCGGGCGTATAGAAATGGATGAGCAATCATCTGGCCACTCATCCATAACAGTACCCGAACACATTAAACCATGTACACTTGGCTTTGCAAGCCTCCCCATTACAGCTCTACAAAGGTCGGTGTAGTCAAATTGCGCATTCCTGTCCCTCAAGTAGATGAAAGCTCTTTCCCCGCCCTCGTATTTCATCCACCCATCGTTATGGTCTTTGAGACGCCCATTGTAATGAACTAGTATGCAGTCTGGAACAGGGCCACATATTGCTGCATTATGCACCCAAAATAAAAACCGGTAAATACGGCATGAACTAAAAACCAATCCAATATACATATCCATCCCCACCTTCAGATTGTATGGATATAGAATGAACGGAAAACAGAACTAAACCAAACCATTGCAAGGGGTTTGTAAATCCAACTTCTCACAATTCACTATTGCATCCGTTCAGTCTTATTCTAGGACATCTTCCATTACCATATGACACTATACAATCAATAATGAAACTTCTTATTTGCAGATCAGTCGCCTCATCATTCCTGGTTTAGCTGAGCATTTCCCTAACAATTACTCATTAAGGGTGGATTTATGATTCCTAACAACATCATCAAGTAATTAACACGTACGCAATTGAATTATACAACTAAAGTTCAGAGACAATATGTGGAAAACAACAATCATCACACAAACCCTGTCCTAGACTAACATAAACACTTTCGTTGAGTTGAAAACCAAACACAAATTTTTGGTCAGGATTTCATTCAGTTGCATGACACATGTATACTACCTATCCATTCCAATGGTAACAGACTATAATTACAATGTTGGCTAACGACTAATTCAAGGGTTTCTGTGGTACTTGTTCTACACTTCTTCACGAATCACTGATATGTGAAAGTACTATAACCCAGGTTCTACTATTTGTACAAAACTATTGTGCCATCAATCGATGTCAGGAAAGCAAAGTAAGATACAGTTCGCGATATTGAATAAATGAAAAGAATACTTATTCTTGAACTTACTTGCCCTGTTTCTGCTTCCCTTGGGCCTTCCTCTACCGCGTTTGACAATGCCGGCACCGTTGGGGACGATCGCCAGGCTGTGGTCGGTGTTCTCCATCATGCGGAAGATGAAGATGGGTGCGTGACACTTAATTCCGAGTGGGAGTGAAGATGAAGAGGTAGAGAAGGAGTGTGAGTGTTAGTCAATAAAGGGTATGAGCTGAGCCTTATATGGAGCTGGGGTTAAAATGAATTGAATTTTTGGTACCCCTCTTCTATACATTTGAAGGGCCAATAGTGAATACTGAATAGTAATGTAACGGGCCGCCTGTTACTAATTCGGACGGTTAGTAAATGAATGGTGATATAGACATATTCATAGAACGGGAGAACCTTTCATATAATATGAATGCAAATGGTGGATTGTGTGAAAACGTAGTATTAAGTGTAGGGATCGCCCATGAACAAGTACGATGGGTATGAGCATCATGAACCAACGTAGTAATTTTGATTGGCAAATACAAAGGAGACCATATCAATACGTACTTGCCCATCAAAAGTGTAACTTTGGTAGAAGTTATCGTTATGAGGAGTCATAGACATATATGGGTGTATATGTAAATATTATGAATTGTACGAATCGAACATGTAGAAAGGACTCGTACTATTGATGGTAGCGTCCGCCCATGAAAGAGTAAGATGTGTATGAACATCGTGATAGAAGGTAGTATAACGGGCCGCCCGTTACCAATTCAGACGGTTATTAGTATACATGTTCGAAATTATTCATGTTCTCCCCATGCGCCCAACTATGAATATGGTACTTCATTGTTGAATGTAGTTAGTAAGGAAATGTTGATGGATTTTGGTATGGGCGATGGGGAGAACATGAAACCGTACTTGTATAAATAAGTAGTTGCCCATGAGATGGTATTATGGGCGAACATGTAAGTAAGGTAGGTTATAGGGACAAAAAATGAACACTTAACAAAATAATGAGCGGTATGATATGTCATATTCATAGAATGGGAGAATATGTCATATAGTAGGTATGGAAGTGGTGGATTGTGTGAAAACGTAGTATTAAGTGTAAGGATCGCCCATGAACAATTAGGATGTGTATGAGCATCATGATCAAACTTAGTAAGTTTGATTGGCAAATACAAAGGAGACCATAGCAATACGAACTTGGCGACCACCTGTGTAGGTTTTAGGGCCGAAACATGAACACTTAATAATATAATTAGCGGTATGATATGGAGCAGTTTTCCATATCTTTTGTAAATCAAGGGCGCTATATAAAACAACGTGACTACCCGTGACATAGTAGTTTAGTCCAGGAATAAAGAGCGTGAGAAGTGAGCAGTATGATAAGGCATAGTCATATTATGAGAGAATATTTCATATAATAGGAATGAAAGTTATGGAGTGTGTGAAAACTTAGTAGTTGGCAATAAGGATCGCCCATGAACAATGTGGATGTGTATGAGTATCATGATCCAATTGAGTAAGTTTGATTGGAAAATAGAAAAGAGAGCAAAGGAATACGTACTTGGCCATCACATGTGTAAGTTTGTTAGAAGTAATCGTTATGATCAGCCATATTAGTGTCCCGGGGTGTATGTAAATTTTAGGAAATGAACGACTAGATAGTTACAAATTTAGTGAAGGGAGAAAGATGGTTAGAAGTTAGTTGTATGATAAGTCATATTCATCGAATGGGAGAATATTTCGTAATATTTTGTATCATATATTGTAGTTGAAAAAATAAGTAGTTGGCAAGAAAGATTTCATCGTAGGGCCCCTTTGCGGGCAACGTATTTGAACATAACTGCTTACATCAGACACATCTGTAAAGCTAATGTTGCAAATGGTGTTGGGATTCAAACAATTGTAATTCAAATGAAAGGTGTATATTTTCTCTCCACCCCTACATATTGCATGAAAGCTAAAAATTGTTCCACTTGTATTCGATTTATGAAGAAATCGGGGAATATAGAGTAATTGGCATAAGTGGCTTTGGCCGTGTACAAACATGTGAAGGTGTATATGTTTTTTGAAATGGTGTTGTTGACTGTATGAAAACATTTCGAGTTGGCTGCGTAAATGGATGTGGGAAGACTAAGTCGTTGTGAATTGGGTAAAATAATTCAAACTATTCTGAAATTAATGAAATTGTAATTTTGTTTTATCGGTACTCACGAGTATTGAACAAGTAATAACCAGTGGCATATACTTTCACAACATGATAGTATAACAAAAATCATATATAGTATATCAATTTTGAAAGAAAAATATAAACCATATATGATAAATGGTGCTGCCCATTTGGGCGAAGATTGCGAGTAGGTTAGTATATAATGAAATCGATACATTGCTCCATCGTTGGACCACCTTCCTTTCCACTCCATTCTACCAGTAACCTCTCATACAAGTAATGGCTCAACCCACTCAATTCAACCCGATGACTGATGGAATGATGAATTTCCACGGTGAGCACGAAAGCTTCGTGCAGATCTTGACTGCCCCTGGTCGTCATACTCTGGTAAGGCACTGAATTGTCTGATAAGATTGTGTTCGCCAATTTTGGGGTTTTAGTTTGAATATTGAAGAATCATGAAATTGAGCTGCTGTTAGATAAGGAATTTATGTTAAACTGTTCCGTGAAATGTGTTTTTTAATTCGTTACTCATTATTGTTTAGTGTCGTAATTCAGCTTAGTGATTACAATTTGGGGTTTTAATTTGAGTATTGAAGAATCCTGAAATTGAGCTGCTGTTAGATAAGGAATTTATGTTAAACAGTTCCGTGAAATGTGTTCTTTAATTCGTTACTCATTTATGTTTAGTGTCGTAGTTCAGCTTAGTGAGTAGGAGAATTCAAGCACTTGAGATGAACTCTTACATTTTAAGTAACAGATTGCTTGATTTCATAGTGTATATGAAATGATCTGTGAATGAGTTTATAACATTAGTAATCTCCAGTTCAATGAATACATTGTGCTGAACTTGAATTTGTAACTCAGTAGATGATGTATACTTCACATTAAGTCGTATAGCTAAGACCAAACACTGTGGTGTCCTGATCAACTATGAATGTGTGGGTCTGGTATTTTGAATTGAATCATACGGTTTAAGTAGATTTGTGGGTGAGAATGGTTGTAGGTCTTTCGCACAACGCTGTCACGATTCGAATAGTTTGTTCATTACAGTAACTTTGTATGTATGAAAGTTTTGTTAAATATTTTCTTGGAAATTCTCTTATGACAATTCTTTCGTAACAGAGGATCCCTCTAAAGTTCACAAAGAACTTTTTGATGCCTATGCCAAGGCATTTAACAATATCTACATCTGATCAAAGCATTTGGAACGTGGCTTTGATATATGCACATGGTACTG
>JAQRGC011608801.1:0-11665 GCA_028659135.1 Plantago lanceolata | reverse complement strand
TTTCTGTGGTATTGAAGACGTATAGAAAATAAATACTAAATTTGTGAATGCTTTCCTTATCATCATCATCATCCGTCCAAACAAATTCTAGATCATAACTTCTCTCTTCATCACTGCCATGCATTCTGTTTCTTTGTTTGTTCCGTTCCGTTCCGATCGAATTTTGATGATGATTCTGAAGGAGAACTCAAACTCACTTCCCCTACGACTAGTACATCATTCCTCAACCGCAGGTAAAGTATATAAAATGGACTCGTCTATAAATTGATTATCATATCTGCTTATTATTAAGTTAAGTACTTCTAGTTAATGGATCTCCTTGCAATCAATTTCACTGGTTTGGTTTCATTTCAAATTTTCAATTAATGGTTTATTTAATTTTGAATGAACTGATCAACAGTGGATGTATTCTATGGGCTCTGTTAATTTACAGAGCTTACTTATATAAGGCAGGCACTATTTAGGACATTAATTCAACCTCCATGTATGTTAATGGCTTTATGCTACTACTTTCCTAGCTAGCTAATATTGTCATACAGACCATCTCAATATTTTTAAGTAGATGTGTATGTAATTGTAATTTTCACAAACAAAATAGTACATCCAACCGAAAATTTTAAGGGAGTAAATTACAGTTTTCAAACGTAGGGTGTCAAAACTAAAAAGTGAGATTGAAAAATTTAGTGTGCCAACTACCAAACAGTCTTAGTGTAACATCTATACCAAATTTGTGATTTTTGTAGTAATTTTAAATATTTTTAGGCGTAATTTTAAATTAATTGTCATATCAAGTTGAATGTTATGAACCGAAGTACTTTTTTTTAGACAAATTAAACATGCGCTAGTGAGGAATTGATAGAACATATTTTATGGTTAAGTATTCATTGTTTTTTTTTTTTTTATGAATTTCATTTAAACAATGGCTTGTATATATCTAACACATTTTAATGTTTACAGTCATGATGATATCGCTCGTGTTCACTTCTTCTTTAATGTGTTTATCTGCCGGGGAGGAACGAGCTACACTTCCACAGGACTGTAAGTAGTTACTCTTTTATCTTAATACTTTGTTCATTTATTAGTGTAAGATGTTCAATTATTATCATTGGTCAATTAATTATATGCGTTAAAATAATTTAAATTACTATACTATTATCGCAATTTTAAATAATATATATTGATTTGTAATTTTCTTTAATAACACCGAGTACAAATTATTACTTCTTCAGTTACCCTTTTAGAATACCACATTAGTCAGTAACTATTCTTTAAAAGTTATAAATTTTTTCCAGTTGTGTAATAAATACATAAAAGTAATATTAAAAAAAACGATATAACTGGAGTATAAATTTATAAATTTGGAGAACTAAAAATAGAACATGTTAATTTTAAGGTCTTCAAATTAAACCTGTGATTAGACGTTGGACTCTCCTATACCTGACCTGAACTCACCTAATACTCGCCCTATAACAATAAGTCCAACTACGGATTGGATTCAAACCCAAACTAGTTTAATTTGCTTTCAAATACCCCAATCTCAATCCAAATCGACCAAACAAAATTTCATCTCTTCTAAATCCACCTAGCAATCTGGATATAAAAGGGAAACTTTCAAACCGGTACCCTTGTGGACCAAAAAGTTCATAGAGCACCCTGTACTATAGTACAGTGCGTGTTTGTGTGTTTTTTGGAGAATCTTTTTGATATTTTAGCCTAAAAACACACACACTACACACACAAAATACGCTGCACTGTAGTATAGGGTGTTTTTTATATTTTTTGCTCCACATGGGTGTTGGCAACAATTTATATCAGTGGCCCGGTCAGATTACCCATCCACCACTTCCCCCTAATTTTTCATTTTTTTTTCCATACATTAATTTAACGTTCCAATGTGCACATAACATTTTTTTTAACATCACGGGTTTTTTAATTTCTCTCTCTCTTTAAAAATCCATATTTAACTCGAATTCACATGCAATTAAGGGGTTCAAATTGGAACTGGTAGAAAATGTGATGGATTGGGATAGGACTTAGGTACCAACGCATTATTATGTTTGAGGGTCGGATAGGATTCAAGTCGTTTAGAAGCTGTGGGTTTTTGAAAATTTTCATTCCCTCCTTTAACTAACAGCAGTTTTTGGGGGAAAACAACGAGCAAGAACGAGGCCTATAACAAATTTCTTCTTTCTTTCTATTTTGATTGTTTCTATGTTTCATATCTTACTGGGAAATCGTTATTGTTATGTGAGTATCAAAAGATAGAGTATTCTGAGTTTCCAGTGTAATTCTTGGAGTGCCCATTACCTGTTTGATGAAATGTCTCAGAATTAAATACTTCAAAACAATAGGTTGTTAGCTTCAGTTCCTGCTCAAAGTTTGTGTATGATGATATCAATCTTCTATTCTAGTTATTACCCTTAAAAACTAGCAACAGAAATGAAATTGTTTTAAGCTTAAGCTTTATCTCAACTTTGGTTGCTTAAGAACTCATTTGCATATTTTGTCGCTGCTCTATATCTATTCAATTCAAACACTGTTTAAATTGAAGTTCATCGAGTGCTGCTAACCCGTTTTGGGCTCTCTCTGTTTATCAGAAGAAAAGGAGATTTATGTAATGCAATCCTAGGATTAGATACTCATTTGGTGTTCGAGAACTTGCCCGATTCATACTTGAAGTCTTTTCATGTATTTAAACTTGTTCTCTCAATATACAGGGGCTACATTTGTGAAGTAGTCAGTAGTTAAAGCTCTATGCGAGTGTAGGCTTGCTAACTAGCTGAAGATTGTGTACACACTGATTGTCTAATGTAATACATTTTTTGGTTGTTCTAACTTTGTCAATTATTTGTTCAATTAAAATCATTAAAAGCAAATTGTTTCTGAAGCAAGTTACATGAGTGGCATACTAACAAGTTTATTTATTTTTTCAGATGATGCCATCAGCCGGTTACTTTCGGGTCTTGGGGGCTGAGGTGCCTATTGGTGACCCATGTGGGACACCAAGATGGCCTGGTGTGACGTGCTTGCCGGTCGGTGTCACATACGCCATTGCAGACATGTATGATCCTTTTTCGGTTTTTCCTTAATTTTCTTTTTGTCTATATTGGGTTTTAAATAATTTAATCAAATTTTTATTGTTAACCAATAGTGATCGGTCGAATGCAAGACTGACCGGCAGTATAGGCAGTGATGTTATTGGGAACTTCCATTTTCTCAACAGCCTGTAAGTCAAACTAATACTTGTGTTTATTGCCATTTTATTTAAAATAAATTGTTGAAGAAATAAAGAATAAAATTCTGTTTCCACAACGAAAACAAAACAGGAATTTGAGCCACAACGAGATAGGGGGCGGATTCCCTTCCGTGCTGCCACCGTCCTTGTTGTCCCTGTACGTAGCTTGAACTCATTTGTATTGCGTTTTCTGCGAAGCTATTGTTACACTTTGCATGTTTTTGTTTAAATATTGGCAGCAGTAAGCAGTCTCCTGTTTGTATGTTATGTGTTACTTGCACCAATTCTTCATAACAATGATGTATGGCTCACCAGTTTATCAAATCATTAGATGGTTTAGATGAATGATAAATTACCAGAATTATTACAAAATTGAGGGTGAAATGCAGATGAGCTTCTTAAAGCATTGCATCCTCTAACACAACAATGGATGGTTGTTGACTCAACTATTATTCGAAACTGGTGGTAGGTTAGGGATTTACCCATGTAAACCAGTTTGCTTGGTTTGCTTAGCAAACATGAGACATGGATTTTACAACATCACATTTCTTTACCAGGCATTTATTGTTCACATGAAGTGCACAAATTTCACTAGTGATCCTCGATACCAGTTATGGAAAATACCGCATGCATGGTGGTGGCTAGTTCATTATGTAGATCTAATCTGATGTCATAATAATAATTAACTATTATATGTCCAAACACTAAGTCAAAAATAACAGCCAAGTATGCTTTATGTTGTGATGTTCTAGTCATACAAATCTCACTTAGATATAGGAGGCTCAGAAACATAAGCATCCGGTAACAACCAATGGGGGATTAGATTATCTTGCAGAAAAAATAACAAGGACTCCTGATTAAGTTGCTGAAGTTAATACTGCATACTGTCGGCACTAAATTAACTTCTTACATTTAAATGACATAACATATACCTGTAACTGCACAACAGCTACAAGGATAAACACATAGACGAGGAAAGTCAGCAATTTCCTGCACAAGTAAAATCTGTTTCTGTAATATTTACAATTATTTAACTGTCATAACTAATACTATGTACAATAGGCTACAACTATATGAACGTTCTCTACTTCCAAACTTTAATGGCTCCATCCCTACTGCTTGATATTAGGAGTATCTGGTTCAATTTCACAGAAGCCAGTGACAGTATAGAATCATGGTGACACCCTGAAGAATCTGTGGCAGCGGAAGCAAGAGTTTGATCGATTCATCTTATCATTACGAATCCTGGGAATTAAATCCAGTGGGATGTTTAGTTACTATCCATTAAACCAGATGTTTACATTAAGGATTGGGTTAGATTAGATAGGTTGGTATTGATAGGTAGTGGAACTGGAAAGATGCTTTGTCTCTGAGTTGTTGGTTCAGATGGTAGCATTTCTGCTCCTCACAGTTCATGGTGTAATTTTTTGTGATTAATGGAAATTTTTTGGTGATTCAAATTATTAATAAAATAAATAATAGAGGGAAATCTAGTCATTTACCTCAGGAGCCCAAATCTCCTCACTGTTCATGTTTTGTTTGAGATGCAAATCTAGTCATTTTTCTTTACCTCAGGAGCCAAAATCTCTTCGTATTTCAAGGGAATAAGCTTTTTACTAATGCCTACCAATTATAACTCCCTTCCTGGTGTAGCCTTAAGCACATGGTGAATATTTACCAGCCAATTAATTAGGATTCCTCTCATTTTCTTGTTTGTCTTGGGTTGCATATCCATGTTTCATGTGTTTCTTCTGTAAATTATTTTGTTTATGAATTATTTGTATTTCTTTTCATATTGATTGATTTTAACCTTTTCAGGTCTGTGAGTCACAACAACTTATCCGGACCTATTCCAGACAGCCTGGATGACCTGACCGCCTTGCTTACTTTGTAAGTTATGTTATATAAATAACTACATTAAAAGGGGTAAAGAAAAAAGAATGGAGCAAACACGTGTTTTCTTGTAGCGTGGTACATTCAATTTAAAAGGGGATGAACTTGCATAATGAAAATAGATTTATTGCAGGGATATCTCCGGGAACTTTCTGAGCGGTCCACTCCCTCTGTCACTCGGGAGCATGCACATGCTTACAACTCTGTAAGTTTTTATTGGGTTTGTAGTATGTTCCAAAGTGAACTGCTAATCTAGTCATAATTTATATAAGCTGAACTGATATGCGTTAAATGCTAATGTACGCCTAATCTAATTACAAATGTCTGTATGGGACTAAAAATTACAATGCTAATTCATCTACATAAGTTCTTCATAACTTCGTTTAGCATGAGCAGAGATTGGCACAAGTTGTTCTTGTTCTGCTTGTCAACCTCTTCATATGTGTTATTTGTGTACTCTTGTATCCTTTTGTCTATTTGCAGAATCACCTTTTTTCTATCAGGTGTTTTCACCTTCTTATCTCAAACTCTTTGTTTCTTGACACTCCCTCAAGATATGCATAGATATATTAAGGTCTGTGGAAGTTAAAGCTTATGTGAAAATGTCTGCAAGTTGCTCATGAGTTTTGACATGATAATTGTGACCAGTTCTTGTAAAACCTTTTCCCTTACAAAATGCACATCATTCTCTATATGCTTGATCTGTTCATGCATCACTAGATTCTTTGCCAAGTGGCAAGTATATAGTTGATTGATTATCACAGTAAATTTGAATTGGCAAACCAGAATCAATTTAAAAGAATTTCAACAAATATGTAAGCAGCATAACTTCTGCACGGGTATAGGATAAACTCCTATACTCAGCGTCTGATAGATTTACTCACGGTAATCTGTTTCTTGCTCTTACAACTAATTAAAGACTGCCAAAGAAAAACACAGTAATCTCCATGTTGTAACAAGCTCTGCAGCACTGGAGTACCTTGTTCACTTAACAAAATACCCTATCCTGGCTCATTTTAAAGATATTTAATAAATCTGAGCACATCGGCTTGTCCATAAAGTTAATTCATATAATAAGTTCTTCATGACTTTATTTAATATTGGCTGAGATTGTTACAAATTTTCTGATCCTGCAGGTATATGCAAGATAATAAGTTGTCGGGTTCTTTGGAAACATTGAAGAACCTGACAAGTTTGACTACACTGTAAGTATATTTAACAGTATAAATTTTGAGGGCGTGTTGTCAAGTTAATATTATTAGATATTTAATGTATGTACTATTAATTGCACATTGATTTCTTTTCTTTTCTAGGAATATACAGAATAACCTGTTTACAGGGCAAGTACCAGATGAGATTCTTAATGGAAAAAACTTCAGGTATGTTTTGTTTTAGAAACTTATGAATATTTAATTTTATTATTTCAACTAATTGTGTTTGATAACTAATTGCAGTTGCATTGGGTGTCCGACGGTGACGAGAAAGAAAGGACACTTTTTGCTAATATTGGTGGTCTCCAGCGTTATAATATTTCTTGGAGTTGTATCCCGTGTGATCTACAATAACCGACATTCGCCAATGGCACCCGAGCTGCACAATAGGGTGCATGCGGGTGCCGAAATTGAACTAGGACCCCTGTGATGGATGCACGGGAATTGAGGAAAGCCGCTGAGCTGATTCTGGAAATGCATCCTGGATTTTATAGTGACTGTAGGAGCTTTCATTCTGGAACAACAGACATGTTTTAGTATTCAAGTACAAACAGTTCTCAAGCATTACTCCCTGATGGTTATGTGGAGGAGATTAGACTTAGTTCAACTTTGTAATGAAGCACATATGTTATGATTTTTTTTTTCTTCTCTTCTCATTATATTATCATTCATTCCCTGCATCTGTATATATAGTGCAATAGTCATCCTATCTCATCTTTCTGTTTACATTGTATTGGATAATGTTTTTTTTTTTTTGAGCAGGAAAATGACTGAAGTTTCATTCATGGAAGTGCTCAAAGCACCTGATTACAAAGGAAAATATTCTTCACTGTCATGTTGCAAGTCTCAATGATATACATGTTAGTAAACTCTGATTGGACGCATTGTGATTTCTACGGTTCATTTCTGCTAGCTTAAAGGTTCGTGTCCTTCAATTTGATTTGCGGTTATCTATCTATTTATATATTTTGTTGCTTATTTCATTTTCAGCTTAGTAGGTTTGGTACATATTTCGTTCAGTGTTTGTTTCTTAAGCCTTTCCTCCAATTTGATGAGCAATTAGTGTAATATTTGTTACTGTTGAATTTGGTATCATGTGCTCAGCATCGTAACCCTCAATCTCCTACTTTAGATATCTAAACTTGTGATGTAGACAACACTGTACAAGCTATGTTCATCATAGGATAGAGATTAAGAGATGAGACATGGAGGGCTTTGATTCTTGAGCTGTTGCTACTTTTATTCTTTCTTGCTTTTGCCTCTGATCTTGTAAGTCCCAATAGTTGAATTCTCTTTTATTCTTTTCTCGCATTTGTATAAAAAAAGATGAAGAGTTGTTGATAATTTTCATAATAACTCAGACCCGAAGAAGTTTGAAGCTGGTTAATAAACTCATTCCTGAAGCAACTTTCCAGGTTTCCTTTTAAGATAGTTACTATGATTTTAGATATCTCCTTTAGTTTTTTCTGATGGTTTTGTTATTTAACAATGAAAATGAAAATTTCAGATATTTGTATGTTACTCTGATGTGGTGCTTATTCTGCAAATTTCAGAAAGATTGCAAGATTCAGAGCCACACATGAAGGATATAGTGATATACTAAAAGGCCACGCCAGGGTTGAGAGAAAGTGGATGATATCCTCTGCCTCAGCAGAAAGGTACTGATACTCATCTCCCCGCTCCTTTTTGTAACGACTTCTTTGCTTCAATATTATTTCTCATGTTACTTCACATTTCTGGTTGTTACAGACCAATATGAATCCTTTCTTCTATTTCAATTGTGATAAATATGTGGCAATTGTGATTCCAATTTCCAAGAAGGACCTTGCAACCTAGACAGTAGAGGTTTCTTGATATCTTGTCCTTGGTAAATCTATGCCATCTATATTAGTATAGATTACTCCATGCAATAATAATTTGTTCTTCCCTCCATTCATGTGGAGTAGGTATTCCTTTCTTTCAAATTTATGCTATAATACTAGATAATGTATTGGAATTCTTGGTACTTGGATTAGCAAATCAATCTTTGTAGCTTTCAGTAATATACTGGAATTGAAATGTGCAGGTTTTCATTTAAACATCTCCCATTTTTTTATATGGCCTCTACAAGTTTTGCAAAAACATATTGTTAATGCCAAAAAATGAATGTTGTGTTGAATCAGCACAATCATAAAGCAGGGAAATTGGCTGATTTTTTGTTGATTATGCTGGCGTCTTTTTGCTATTGAGAAACACTCTGTTGGAGATGGAATTGATCTTACAAGTGGATAGAATGATGGCTCCAGCATTCTCAAAGGCTATGTGTCCTTGTGTATGGTATATGATCCTGATGCTGTCTAACTATCAATGACTCTTTCATGGTTAATAATCCTGGTTTAGTGACAAAAATTTGATGTTTAGGATAATACTTGGATTACAATGAACTTTACAAGTATCGTGGTTTCTCTTGCTTGGGAGTTGATTTGAAACTTGGTCACTCCTCACCTTCTTCTTCAAAAGTCTTCTTCTTCTTCTTGTGTATATGATGTGTGCGTTGGTTAATGTATTCATTGCTTGTGCAGGGGAACCGTATGGATAATATAGGCAATGTAATTGCGGAATATTTTGTTCATTATGGCTTCCCTTCGCTGGGAGAACCTAAAAAGAAGGTAGTATTTGGTTTGTCTTTCTATTTATTCCATGTTTCATGTGAATAATCTGGTTTCTATCTTTTTATTTAAATTTAGAATCATTAATGCATTACAACTTGGAAGTATTCAAATCATTATTGCTTACAAATCTTCCGAATGGATATTGAACAACCCGTACAATTCAGAGACTTACCACATTGTCAAAATGATGATCCATAGTTTCAACCGCCATGTGTATAAATTCCAAGATTGCAAGCTCATTATGTAAATTAGAAATGTCTGGTTTATTATACAGGTGAGGTGACTAAGTTTTGCCAACACTCGAAGACTAGTAAGTACAAAAGTTAAAATCAGCTAGACTGCACATATATGCAACAACATTATAATGAACCCGTGAATCGAACAAGGCAGCAGATTTGGTGGCCAAACATGCAGCACAAGTCTTAAGTTTAAATAGTTCTAAGCAACCTCCATGTACTCAAGACGCTTTATATTCCTGTCCATCTAGTAGTAGTAGTAGTAGTGTAGCACAATCAGCTTCTCTCCTCCATATTTGGGGCTCCTGTCCAACTTGGTTGGATAAAGCTCTAGTAGACGAATGTAACAACGTGGGTTCCTTGCGCTCTGTTGGAGCTTCAAGTGCCCGCCCGGCTGTATTTACGTTTCCAGTTTAAGTAATGAAATTAGCTTCTCAAAACATTATAATGAACCCAGAAATGAAGTTCAAGGTTCAGCTTATATCACTAAATAAATATTGGAAAAAGCAATAGGTCGATTGATGGATGGGGTGATCTCTTAGGTAGTACATATTGGGCAATTTACTTTTGAAAAAAAAAATATTTTGCACTCAAACTTTTTTTGAGTTTTTGAAATTACACTTGAACCTTTATTCTATTTCAAGTTACACATAAACCTTTCACAACTTATGTTAAGTTGTCAGAATGTCACCCAAATGTAATTGACCCTATTTCAAATTACATAAAGGTGGAATGGTGCTAAATTTTCCGTTAAACCTTTCTTTTTCGTTTCAAATTACACATGAACCTTTCATTAAAACTTTCAAATTACTCATAAAATAGAAAGTAAATAAATCCCAGAACTCAATCGATTCACTTCTATTTAAAATTTCTGGGAACATGAACATGAACAACAGCAGCAGCAGTGGATGCGCCGAAACCGTAACTCGAATTCTTCTCGTGAAGTTGAGAAAATTGTCCAGTTGGAAGCCACTGGTTCAACGTAACCCTAACTCCTTTGCTTGATTCTTCTATTTTCCTAACTCAAATAATCGTTGCTTTTGTGTTCTTTTTTTGAAACAAACCAAACTACTAATTCATTAGTCAGATATTACATCAGTACTAGTACGGCATACCGTACGGGGATAAGTTTGTGCCAAATCATTATACAAAAGAGGAGCAAGCCAAACCGGGCACAAATCCCATACAAAGGTCCTAGTTATCTGAACAGTACTTAAACCAAACTTCCTAGAGCTAGCTTCCTTTGCAATTTTATCTGCTACTTGATTCGCTTCACGGTATACAAAAAGCACATGCACTTGGTTGAAGCATTCCATCAGATTCCAGATTTCAGTCAGAAGCACCTGCTGGCTTGGGCTGATTAGTCTTTCCCTGTTCAACAAAGCCAGAACAACATGTGAGTCAGTCTGAATTTGTAAGTGGGAGATATATAACTGATAAGCAAGCTGCAAGCCCTGTTTTAGAGCAAAAAGCTCTGCCATGTTATAATCTATTCTACCCATGAAGGCACCTGCAACACGGAAAAAGTCACCTGCATGATTTCTAATAATGTACCCTATGCCTGCCTGCATTTTATCTTGCAACACAGAACCATCAATATTCAGACAAAACCAATCAGGGGGTGGTGGTTCCCATTTGCAAAAAACTATACAAGTATTTCTTAATTTCTTCAAGGGGAAAGTAGCTGCTACATCATGATCAATATCAACTAGTTGCTTCCAAAGCCAAAATAAGTTAACATCAACCCCAACAAACAGATAATCATTTCTTGCTTTCCAGGCTAACCAACAGAAGTGAAAGAAAGAGAGTTTGTTTTGTACTTTCAAGTCATCCTGGAACAACAATTGTGACAAACTGGTTGCTGAATGTGATAAAACTCCATCAAGGCTCTCCTAATTGACCCAAAAACCTGGCAGTGGAAAAATATGTGCTCAAGGGTCTCAGGCTGAAATCCACATAAAGCACAGGTTGGTGAGTCAATGATTCCTTGTGAGAATAATCTGGCAGCAGTAGGTAGCTTATTTAACAGGGCAAGCCACAAAAAGAACTTAACTTTTGGCAAGGTAGGAAGCCCCCACAGGTGCTTCCAAGGCCAAACAGGGCCATCACTTTGAGCAGCTAAGTTATGGTAGGCTGACTTAATAGTAAAGGAGCCATCCTTTGTATTCAGCCACCTCCAAGAGTCAGGTTGCTTTTGTGTTACAAGAGTTCATATTCCAAGGCCTTACCTGGTTATAAAAAGGTAAGAATAAATATGTGCCAATTTGTTTTCCACACAAACTTTTAATTAGATTCAGAATTTACCCCCAAACCTATTATAAATTCTAAACTTCCCCTAAATCTTTCTAAAAAGTTGTAATTTTCCCCGAATTAATTAAAAGATAGTAAAAAATAGAATTCCTTTTATGAAAAATTAAAATAAATTCATTTGGGACGTAT
>JAQRGC011608702.1:0-14973 GCA_028659135.1 Plantago lanceolata | reverse complement strand
TTACACTATTCTTCAAATACTTGCTATACTGCTAGTTTGGGTCACAACAAATAGTATCTACTTCATTTAAATCCTTCATTTTAAACATAGAAGTTAAATACTTTTTGGTTTCTTCAATACCTTTCATGTTGGTACTGACTATAATCATGTCATCAACATAGAGACGTAGAATTACCCCATACTCATTGGTCATCTTGCAATAAACACATTTATCAGCATCATTATGCTTGAAACCATTTGCTAAGATTGCCAAATCAAATTTCTTGTGCCATTGCTTTGGAGCTTGCTTTAATCCATATAAGGATTTAACCAATTTGCACACTTTATTTTCATTTCTTGGAAGTATGAAACCCTCTGGTTGCTCCATATACATTTCTTCCGATAAATCTCCATTCAAGAAGGCCGTTTTAACGTCCATTTTATGGACATGCAAATTGTATATTGATGCTAGTGCAAATAAAACTCTTATAGATGTTATTCTTGCAACAGGAGCATAAGTATCGAAATAGTCTATACCTTTTCTTTGGGTGAAGCCTTTAGCAATTAGTCTTGCCTTGAAAGTTTGTAATGAACCATCGGTTCCATACTTCTTTTTGAACACCCATTTACACCCAATTGCCTTAGAACCTGGTGGAAGATCTACTAAAACCCATGTGCAGTTGGACATTATCGTGTCCATTTCATCATTAATTGCTTCTTGCCAAAAGGCAGCATCTCTAGAAGACATAGCTTCTCGAAAGGTTTTAGGATCATTGTCAACATTTAGAACCATGGGTGTAGAGTCAAGTACCTTTTCTCTATTGGCCTCAACTAAGAAAGTAATAGAGTCTGGTGAAATAAAGTCTGGACTCAATTCTTTTACTTTTCTAGCATGTTTGCTTCTTCTTAATTCACTTGGTTCACTAACTTGTTTTGATTTCTCACCAGCCCCCACATCAACACAAGGATGTGATGGTTCTACACCAGATTGTGGTGTTTCTAGAGGTCTTTCAACAATTTTAGGCTCCAACATACTAAGCAAGAACTTATCTTCAAAGAATTCAACATGTATAGATTCAACAATTACATTAGACTCTATATTTAATAATCTATATGCTTTAGAATTTTGTGCATAGCCAACAAACACACTTTTGATACCCCTTGGACCTAACTTGGTTTTATGAGGATCCGTCACTTTATAAAAAGCAACACACCCCCACACTTTAAAATAACTCAAGTTTGGTTTCTTTCCATTATTCCAAAGTTCATAAGGTGAAGCACTTAACTTTCTAAAAGGCACCCTATTATAAATATGACATGTCGTCAGTAAAGCTTCACCCCATAAATTAAATGGCAATTTTGCATTCATAAGCATCGAATTAGTCATCTCAACCAAGGATCTATTTTTCCTTTCGGCTACTCCATTTTGTTGTGGAGTATAAGGGGCTGTCTTTTGGTGAATGATTCCATTATCTTCACAAAACTTGTTAAAGATTTCTGGAAAATATTCTCCTCCCCTATCACTTCTAAGCACTTTGATTCTTTTCTCTTTCTGATTTTCAACTTCAGATTTAAAAAGTTTAAATTTATCAAAGGCTTCATCCTTGGTTCTAATAAGATATACATGTGTGTATCTTGAATAATCATCTATGAAAGTGATAAAATACCGCTTTCCACCTCTAGAAAACTGACCATTCAATTCACATATATCCGAATGCACAAGTTCAAGCAATTCGCTACTTCTTTCAACTTTAGAAAATGGTTTCTTAGTCATTTTGGCTTCAACACAAATTTCACATTTATCCATATATCTATCATTGCAACTAATATAACCATGCTTTGACATATAATGTAAATAACGATAATTTAAATGTCCTAATCTAGCATGCCATAAAATTGAAGGGGACTCAGCAACATAAACAATAGAATTCATTTCATTGATAGAGAGTTTGAACATGCCATCACAAGAGAATCCTTTCCCTATGAACATTTCATTTTTTGTTACAATAGCCTTATCAGCCACTAACATAATCTTAAAGCCATTCTTGCACAACAGATTTGCAGAAATCAGATTCTTCCTCAGTTCGGGAACATGGAAGACATTCACAAGGGTGAGTTTCTTTCCCGAAGTGAAAGCCAACTCAACACTTCCCTTGTCGGTGACTTTAGCAGCAACATGATTCCCCATAAGGACTTCTTCAGGCTCATTCAACTCACGGTAGACTTTGAAAAGAGCCTTATTGTTGCAAACATGAATAGTAGCACCCGAATCGAGCCACCAATCGTTTGTCATTGTCACCGATGCCATATGAAGTTCAGTTACCATAGCAACAAGCTCGTTGTTTCCATTCACAACCATATTTGCAAGGTTTGCACTTAAGGCACCTACCTTCTTGTTGTTGCGATGGCGACACTCTTTGATGTAGTGTCCCTTCTTTCCACAATGGAAACAATGGCGAAACTTCTTAGAATTATTATAGCCTTTTCCATTCTTGAACTTCTTTTTCTGCACTTTAAGATTATTTGGAGCACTACGAGAGGTTCCAATGCCGGCAGCAACAGAAACATGATTCACATCTGACCCCAAAACTAGTTCATCTCTTGCACGATTCTCGCACTCAATTTTCATATGAGTGATGAACTGTTCAATGCTAAAAGTTTCTGTGGAGTGCAAAATCTTCCTTCGATAGTTATTCCAAGTAGAAGGAAGTTTCGACAAAATTGCCGCTACTTGAATTGCATCAGGAACCTTTATTTGCAACTCATTCATTTGGGAAACAAGTACCTCCAATTCTCTAACTTGATCCATGATTGGCATGTTTATATTGAAAGTAAACTCAAGAAACTTAAGTGCTAAAAAGCGATCAGTACCTTTTTTCAGATTCTTGTATTTTGATTCAAGCGCATCCCAGACCTCCTTCGGCGTCTTGTAGTTTCGATAGACATCATACAACCGGCTTGTAATAGAATTCAGAATATAGCCTCGACACAGCATCTCGTCGGTGGTGCGCTTTGCTTTTTCAGCACCTAGTTTTTCATTCCGTTCCGTAGTATCATCCGCTTTAGGCTCCTCAATCGGCTGCAAGTCTAAGGATATAGAGAGAGAGAAAAAAGAGAATGAGGGAAAGTGGGTTTCGTCGGAACCCAAGAGACACAACTGCAACATTACGTCCGGAAAATGCTTATCGCTCAGATCGGCGTCCCCAACCTGGACGTAATGACATCAATGACGATGGGTGGACGAGAGTTTTGAATCGGAGAAGAGAGAGGGCACGGGAGGATAACATCCACCTCAGAAGAATCAGTGAGCTTTTCCTCAATGTGTATATCACAAACTTCCCTGAGGATTGGATGGCTCACCATCTCAAGGATTACTTGTCTAGAAAGGTTGGGATGGTTGACCACGTTACGATTCCTCCTAGGATAAATCGTTTAGGTAAGAGGTTTGCTTTTGTGCGTTTCCTCAAATCTAATAACGATGGGAGAATACTGAGTGTAGTCAAAGGCCTGTGGATTGGGCTCCATAAACTATTGGCGAATGAAGCAAAAACTCACAGAGAAGAGAACAGAGGTAGGATGCTGGTTGGAGGGCCGGGTTCTGTTCCTGTTCGGGGAGTGGAACACACCAATCAACCAGCTCCGACTGTCGTTCCACCTATTCAATTTGGTACGCAGTCGTTGGTTGGAGTCAGGTTGGAGCCGGTGGCTGTGGAGGTAGCGCAACAAGTCCCAGTGGTTGGGGAGTTGGTTGAGGGCGAGGAACGGGGGGTTGTAGGAGGCTGTCTTTCGAGGGGTGAGGGAAGGGAAGAGGTGGGTTTGTTGGGTGAAAAAGGAGTTGAGGTTGAACAGGTTGTGGTTCTACAAGAGGATACCAGTTGGGTAAGTGGAAGCCTTTTTGTGGAGACTAAGAAACGCCTAGAGAAATGGCAGCTTCTCAGTGTGTTAGACTCGAACGCACACTCGGGTTTCCTTGTGTCGAAATTGTCCGAGTTCACTTGGATTTTGAAACCAGCCTCTAAGGAAGCGGGTGACAATCTGCTGGCGGAGGAAGAAGACTGGATCAACTTGTGGTTTGTATCGTTGAGATTGTGGGTTCCTTCGGATGTAAACTCGAGGAGATTAGCTTGGGTGGGGTTATATGGACTGCCTCTTTCAGTATGGAGTGAGAGTTCTTTTGAAACTCTGGGAAGTTTGGTGGGTAGAGTGGTGGCTATGCATCATGACACGGTGAGTAGAGCTGACCTTACAAAAGGGAAGTGCCTTTGTGGAAACGACTTCTTTCGTTCCGGTGATGTTGTCTTTGACGATAGAAGCTGGTGGGGTGAGATTCCCTATTTGTATTAAAGGGGAGGAGGAGAGTAAGGATCTAGCCCATTGTTGCTGTAAGAAGCAAGCTAGCGTGTTGGGAAGCTTTGCCTCGGGTAGATCGTCGGGGGATTGTCTAGATAGTGATGAGATCTCGAGTTGGGCGTCAGGGGATTGGGAAGCCTCGGTGGAGTTTGATGACTCTGACCGTAGCGTCATACCTGAATCCCCCCTGATTGTACGGGAGAGAGAGCAGGAGCTTATGGAACCTCGGGGTGAGTTGGTGGTAGGTGTTCGGGCCTTTTCTGGAGCGAAAGGGTTTGATTCTTTGAGAGCAGGTTCAGGTTTGGCAGTGGCTTTGGAGGGGTCAATGGAGAGTGAGAAATAGTTAAACAATGAGGTGGCTCCGTTTGTCGATCTCGCCGAGTGTGAGAAAGAGTTAACTAGAGTTGAAGTTCCTGTTTGTGGTTTATTGCGAGCTCAAGAGGGGTTGAAAGAGGGAAGTTTTTCTGGTGTATCTTGGCCGGCTATACCCTGCGAAGGGGGGGGAGGGGTTTGTAGTGCAATCAACAGATGAGGAGGTTGATTTACAGAGAAGGAGGCACAAAATTACTGAGGTTGGCAGGGAGTTAGACGATCAGCAGCCTATGGGAGATTCTGAGGGTGATGAAAATCGTGTTTTGACTGACAAAGGGGCTTTACCGGCCTGCTCTGGTACTGTTACAGCGGATTCGGATCCTTTCGGCTTATGGAAGTATATCGTTGATGAGGTTCCTAAACCAAGGAAAGGGGTTAAAGGAGGCAAGAGAAATTCGACCAAAAAGGGGTGTAGCTCAACAAGTTTGAGATTGTCGAATAAACTACTTGGTCTTAATTTCTCTCAAAGAAGTTGTCAAGAAGTTGTCAAGAAGTTAGAAACTTGGGGGGCGTCTCTAGAAAGAAACCAAGGAGAGGTAGGAAGATTGCGGAGGAAGTGCGGGAGTTACAATTGAATGGGGGTGTAGAACCGTCTTGTAGTGACATTGTGGCTTGTAATAAGAGGTTATTGCTCAACAAGCAACCGGGACTTGAGGTAGGGGAAATTGTTGATTTGGGGATTGATTTGGGGCTTTTAGAGGTGGAAGTACTTGATAAGGTGGGTACCGTTTTAGCCTCATGGGATGAGAGGGACAAGAGAAACTTCGAGGATTTGGCCGCCAACATGGGTTTAGGTTCTTTAAGTTGTAGATCATGAAGATGGTAAGTTTCAATATTAGAGGTTTGGGAGGTGTACTCAAGAAAAGAGAGGTGAATAGAATTTTGGTAGAGGAAAAGGTGGATTTCGTTTGTCTTCAAGAAACAAAAAAAGATGTTTTCCTTAGGAGAGAGATTGAGGCGCTTTGGGGTGGCCTGAATGTAGATTGGATATTTACCGGGGCAATTGGAGCTTCCGGGGGGATTTTGAGCATGTGGAACACCAATGTCTTTCATAAAGAGAGGTTTTGGGATGAGTATGGAGCGCTTGGTGTGGTTGGACTTTGGAATGGTACCCGTCTCAACATTGTGAATATTTATGCTCCTTGTGATGCTTCGAGAAGAGAGGTGCTATGGGTTTCAATTCTTCAAAGAATGGAGCTAGATAAGGAAGGACCTTGGTGTATTTGTGGAGACTTTAATGAGGTTCGGTCGGAAGGGGAAAGAAAAGGTAAAAGAAAGGTAGGTAACCGTAAAAGTTCTTTGTGCTTCAACAATTTTATTGAGAATGGAAAGTTGGTGGACTTACCTTTGGGTAAAAGAAAATTTACGTGGTATAGGGATAATGGTTCGTGTTGTAGTAGGTTGGATCGCTTCCTTTTGTCGAAAGGTTGGTTGAATGAATGGCCCTCTCTTTGTCAATTGGGGCTTAAGAGAAGGATTTCCGACCATGTGGCCATTTTACTTAAGGAGGATGGACGTGATTGGGGACCTCGACCATTTCGTTTTGTGAATGCTTGGATAAATAATAAATCCTTTAGAACTTTGGTTGAGGAGACTTGGAAGGAGGTTGATTTGAAGGGTTGGAGTAGCTTTGTTTTCAAGGAAAAATTGAAGATTTTGAAAGCTAGAATCAAGGTGTGGCACTTAAATGAGTATGGAATCTTGGATAAGAGAATTGAAGACTTGGAAGGTGTCTTAAATGATCTAGATTTGCAGCTGGAAACTGGCAGTGTGCCCCCTCCCTTTAATGCCGCTGGAGCTCAGAACAGTACTTTGGGAAGCTCCTCTGATGCAGCTGGGTCGATTCTACTGGGCATGGGGTCACGTTCTGGACTGACTGCAAGGGCTGGAACCCTCTTGGGCTGCGTTGGCCCAACAGTGGCTCGGTGTTTGGGCCATCCAGGGAATGGGAGGATTGGGTTGGACCCAACTGTGCAGGCATTGTCTCCATTGGGCAGTGAGGAGGCAATGAAGAATTCTGCTTTTCGCATGACATCGGTAGAAATCTTACCCCGTAGAGAAGCGGTTTACGAACTACAAAAAGTCCTCTTACTTAAAGAATCTATCCGTTGTCAACAAGCAAAGAGAAAGTGGATTAAAGAAGGTGATGCCAATTCTAAGTTTTTCCATGGAGCGGTGGCTAGAAGAGGAAGGTTGAAGAGGCTTAGAGGGGTTAGAATTGATGGAACTTGGTTGGAGAATGTGGATTTGGTGAAAAAAGGGGTCTTCGGGTTTTTTGAAGAACACTTTAAAAGAAGAAAGGAAGGATCTTTTAAGATTTCTAGCTTGGATGGACCCTCTCTTTCCGAGACCTCGAGGCTCTTTCTCGAGAAACCTTTTGGGGAGGAGGAAATAAAGGAAGCAGTGTGGGATTGCGGTAATGATAAAAGCCGGACCGGATGGTTTTAGTGGTTTGTTTTACAAATCCTTTTGGAAGGTGGTGAAAGAGGACTTGTGCAAAGTGTTTTCGGAGTTTCATTCTAACGGAAAGCTTTGCAAAGGAACTAATAGCACGTTCCTTACTCTCATTCCGAAATGTGGGAACCCATTGAGTTTGGGTGACTATAGACCAATCTCCCTTGTTGGGAGCGTTTACAAGGTGGTGGCGAAGGTTCTTGCTAATAGGCTTAGCAAAATCTTGGAAGAGGTCATTGCTCCAAACCAATCGGCCTTTATTGGAAATCGTAATATCTTGGATGGGATTCTTATTGCCAATGAGGTGGTGGATGAAGCGAAAAAGAAAAAGAAAAAGATTGTCCTCTTTAAGATCGATTTTGAGAAGGCTTATGACTCGGTGGATTGGGAGTCTCTCTTCTCCTTGTTGAAGTTGTTGGGTTTTGGTGAGAAGTGGGTGATGTGGATGAAGGAATGTGTGTCTACGGTTACGACCTCGATCCTACTAAATGGTAGTCCAACTAAGGAGTTCGCCTTTCAAAGGGGCTTGAGGCAAGGTGATCCCCTATCACCTTTTTTGTTCCTTGTGTTGGCGGAGTGCTTGAGTAGATTGATTGAGAAGGCTTGTAGGATTGGGAAGTGGAAACCGGTGTTAGTAGGAGCCAAAAAAGTTCCGATTTCTCACCTCCAATTCGCGGATGACTCACTACTTTTTGGAGAAGCTTCCTTGGAGAACATCAAGGTCATGAAGGGGGTTTTGAGACTTTTCGAACTTGTGTCGGGTCTCAAGATTAATTTCAAGAAGTGTACGCTCTTGGGGGTGGGAGTTGAAGAAAGGGAACTTAGAGTTTGGGCGAGGTTACTCAATTGTGGTGTGGGGGAGGTTCCATTTTCTTATTTGGGGTTGCCGGTTGGTGGAAGTGCTAGAGATAAAAAGTTGTGAAAAGGGGTTAAAGAGAGTTTTGCTAGACGCCTTGGCTCTTGGGAGAACAAGTATCTTTCTCTTGGTGGTAGATTGATACTTGTTAATTCGGTGCTTAGCTCTCTACCTATTTACTTCTTGTCCTTCTTCAAAATCCCTAAGGGTGTTTATAAGGTATTGACGAGTCTACAACGAAACTTTCTTTGGGGAGGTGATGTTGGCAAAGAGACTAAGAAGATTCCATGGGTAGCTTGGAACAAAGTGTGTAATCCCAAGGAGAAGGGAGGTCTTGGTGTGAAAGACATTCTCTTGTTTAATGAGGCTCTCTTGGGAAGGTGGGTTTGGAGGATTCTTAAAGGGGGGAAGAAACTTTGGCTTAAAGTGCTCATCTCAAAATACGGAGAATGGAAGGAAAGTATGGATGCTTTTGTCAAAGGAAAGAGGGGAGTGAAGAGTTGGTCAAATTGGTGGAAGAGTTTGCTTTCATTAGGCTCTAGTGAGTGGTTTACCTCGAAAAGCAAAATCATAGTAGGCGAGGGTAAGGATACTTCGTTTTGGGAGGATCCTTGGTCGGAGAAAGGGGCCTCTTTGAAGGAAAAGTTTCCAAGACTCTTTTTGTTGGAGGGTGATAAGAAGTGTAGAGTTAGTGAAAGAATGATTGTGGTGGGAGAGACCGGTCGGTTTGAGGGGGCTTGGAGAAGAGACCTCTTCATTTGGGAGGAAGAAGAAGCTTTAAAGTTGAAAGAGGAGGTTGAAAAAGTTCGTTTTGGGGAAGGAAGGAAAGATATATGGCGGTGGGGTGATGGACAAGGGGGAGAATACTCCACAAAGGAAGGTTATAGGGTGTTGAATACCAATGTAGGAGTCTTAGACCTTGCTAGATGGACAAAGGTAATTTGGACAAATTTGGTGCCGTCCAAGGTGAATGCTTTCATTTGGAAGACTCTTCAAGACCGGATCCCTACCAAGGTTAATTTGAGAAGAAGAGGGGTGTTTGTGAGTGATTCGAAATATCTTTGTAAGGCTTGTGGGGTGAAGGAGGAAACCTCGTGGCACTTGTTGAGAGAATGTAGTTTTGCTTTACAAGTTTGGGAACTAGTGTGGGATTGGTTGGAAATTCAAGGTGATAGAGGCTCTTCTCTCTTTGATTGTGTTGAGGACTTCGTGATGAAAATACCAAGGGGAAAAAAGAAGGTGTGGCAACCGTTTTGGCATTGCACTTTGTGGAACATATGGCTTGCTCGGAACAATTTATTGTATAAAGGGGTGAGTCTTTCTCCTTGGAGTGTGGTAGAGAGAATCAAGATGAATTGTTGGTGGTGGTTGAAAGGAAATGGAGAACTAAGGGACTATGATAGGATACATGAGTGGATCTTGGAGCCGAGGAAGTGTTTGGGGTGTTAAGAAAAAAGGGGGTGCGCTTTTGTTTGGTGACCGGTTGCTTGTATTACTAACGAGGTTATTTCACATTCTCATATGTCTCGGTTTTGTAGGTACTTTGTGGGCCGTGTTCGCTTCTTTTTCCTCGCTTTGCCATGGTGTGGTCAACCGGAAGCTCGAGGGTAAGGGACCCGGGAGTGGGAGTGGTTTGTTGTATTCGCGCTCTTCACTCTTGGGTTTTAACCCAAGTTAGCTTTTCCTTGTGATGGCTTGTAATTCTTGGGGTGGTTGGTTGCACTTGATTAGGGGACCCGATCGTGGTCGGGTCTTAAACTTCCTTTTCATAGTCTTAACTACCTTCACGAAGTGTTAGCTCATGCTTTCAATTACTTGCCACTTGTCAGTGGACAAGCATTAGGAGTAGAGTTAGGTAGGATCAAATCTAAGCCATCCCGCATTAATAAGGAAGGATCTTGGCGTTTGATGGACATGTTGCGAACCTACTCTAGATAGCTAACCTAATGCTTGTTTATGGACATAGGGTGGAGGAGCATGGTGTCTAATTCCTAGTGGAAGTGGGATGCTTTGGTTCTTGTGTGTTGCAGGTAGGAGCTCGTTTTGTTGTTGGTGGATGTCATGCATGTTTCGAAGTGGACTAGGAGTTGCACCCTGGTTTTCCTTTTTTGCTCACGGTGATGTTGGTGTAACTGGATGGGGATGGTGGCGTTATTTTTGGTCCAGGGGCAGCCGGTTTTTTTATTTTATGGCTTATGCTTTGTTATGGTTTCTTTACAGTTGTGGCCACTGGTGTAGTGGACTAGTAGTATAGCTTTTGGCCACTGTTTTGGGTCTAAGTTTGGAGACAGTATCTAGTAGGTGGAAGTCCTTCTCATTGCGGTTGATCACTGGTTTGTGGCGTTTCGGTTTAGTGTCGGGGTGCTCCTCAATTTCAACAAAATGCTTGGGGTGAAAGTTGCCACTCGGATTTTTTTGGAATCGATTGAGCCCTTCGTCCTTTTTTCGTTTATTACCGCTTCTTCTTGTCCCGGTTGTATTGTAATACTTTGAGCATTCCTTATGCTCCTTTATTATTATAAATGATTATTAGCCGTTTAATAAAAAAAAAAAAAATCGGCTGCAAGTCTGGAGCGAGCAGATAGAACAGGTTCAGAGATGTGAGAGCCATGACATACGATCTTGCCATCTTGGATAGTTAGTTCCATCAAAACGATCAAGCTTAATGGACTCCTCTTGAAATTGGAAATTCACACTTGAATTCTTTTCTGCCTCCATTAGGATATTGCTTTTTGATTGTTAGAAATATTTGTATAGAGACAGAAATCTGTAGGAATAATAAACCTTGAGGCGTGAACGAAACCACTTTCTAAAAAGCAATATTTCTCCTCACTAAGAAAAGAACGCTTTCGGGATACAACAAGGATATGAGAATATTTATATGAAGAGTGTAGAAAGAAAGAAAAGAAGATTGTTGTCTTCTCTGATGTGTTGGAAATAAATAGACTCTCAAATTTATAGTGTTTGAGATGAAACTCACTGAGAGTTGCAATGTTTCATTTGAAACTCTAACATTTCAAACAATGTGTTCCTTGGACACATCTATTCACATACTAGTAGTACATAGAGTGTACAAAGAGTTTACAAAGTAATTAATCAACAACTAATTACACAATGATTAATTACAAGTTGTGTCCTTTCATTTGAACCACTGCATCATTTCACTTGTACCTGAAGCTTTCCGAAAGAGCACACAAGGTGATTCTTCTGCTGTCGCAACGCTTCGTCAACCAACACAAGTCATTCTACTTCTTTTATTTGTTTTGCTTACAAATTATCTTTCAGATCATTCACGGAAGTAACTCTTTCATAGAGCTGACCTGAAATGAATACAATTAATATTAAGGTGAACTGAATAGAGTATTAAAATTTGAAATTCCCCCTGTACTCTAGCAATAGGGTTTATGGAAATACCTAATACTCGAAACATGTTTGTATCTACTGTACATCTTTGCCCCTAAGGATACAAGGTCACCACGGGTACAACCGTACAAGCATGTCTTGTAATCGACATGTCACATGCATACGTATAGATAAATCATATATGTTCAGTTAAAAGTTAAACATATCAACTTAGTATCACCGGCGTTCCATTTCTCCCGTGAAGTGTGTGTAGTGTGAATGGTTCGTTTATGTTGGCTGGAGATCTAGAAATCCTCCTACGACATATCCAAATTAAAACAGGGACATTAGAATTAGAAATGAGAGTGGAAAAGGAATCTCACAGACAAGTAGATATACAGAAAACATCAAATAATTGGTCCCTACTTCTATAATAAAGGGAAAGTACAAATCTTAAAGTCAAAATTATCAACTCGAATGGACATACACTGCTCCCACTGCGGCCTTCTTTTGTTTAGTTTGTGTGGAGTGGATCTCACTTGCATGTTTCTTTACCTTCAACTCTGAACTCAACCTCGTCTTATTATAACTCTTGCATCCCAATTAAGTTATTAAAATATGAACATAAAAAAAGGCTTTATTTTAGTTCGGATTTGCAGATGAGTATCGCTCTTATGTTTTATAGGAGTCCATAAAGTAAAGGGATTAAGAGACCATCTCTTTCAATAAACCACAAAACTAGTGATGGCAATGAGATTGAGATAGTATAATAGTAGTATATCTATATATGATAAGTGAAAAATGTGTCCATCTTGATTTTAAATGACCATGAACGATTCAGTAAGTTTTGAAAGATAAGAGCGTCAGAGATCGCTCCTTATAGAGACAGTCTCCTTATTACTTGCAGAAATACGGGTCGAGTGATAAACAACGTATGTTACACCACCCGACCTCATATTTAGCAATCTTGTGCTATTTGCCACTTCTTAGTCGAAATGGGTAAATACTATGTCAGTGCCCCACCCTTGACCTCAAAACAATTTCCTTAAGATTACACTGGCCCGAGTTTGGCAACCACTAAGGAACAATACTAGTAAGGCTCAATGTCTCGAGTACTGACTTGGCAATGGTCAAGATTATTCTGCAACTATTCTCCAGTCAAACGTAATGACTAAACTACCATTGACAGTGTCAGCTGAAGTCGGTGAGCATGAAGAAATGACTCATCCACCCTCGATAATGAGGTTTCTGGCCCAGACTCAGGCCATCAACAGTAAAAAGGCCTACCTGAGATGATGTGGCCAAATCAAGGTTGTACACTTGTCAATAATCTAGAGTTAAGAATACATTTATAAAAGGCCAACAAAATTAAGAAAAACTGGGATCATATGTTCATTTATTATCCGCGTAATTAGATTAGTACTTGGTTACTTTTTCTAAGAAGGGTTCACCAACTTACTTTAAGTTAAAGTCTCTACATTCCGACTTCACCACAAGGCAAGTCGGTCTAATAACACCAACACACACACTTCTCTTTGTATTTGCATGCTTAGGTTACTCGGTTAGTGGAGCAAAGATCCTAGTCAGATACATGAAAGTGCTTGTTAGTACGGATCTGAAGCGCCTGGAGCTCTGGTCGAGGACTGTCGATCGCGATTTACGGCTCAAGAAGACTTATCAAATCAGACCCTCATAATTATTATTTAGTCTAGAATCTAGATTAGGTTGAACTCATCTAGATTTGTACTAGTATAAAAGAAACTAAATAGGTTCGAACTAAATTAAATTTAATGAATTTAAAAAGAACTGAATGGTTGGTTAGAGGAAGATAGTACCCTAATGGGAAAGCCAGGTTGTATATTTGGGGTAGGGCAAACAGTGCACATGAAAGTTATAAAGAATAGAAATAATTTCCACATGAAGAAGCACAAAACCAAACCCACCCCACCTAGTTTTCCTGCTTTTTCCCCTACATAAATTCAAAGTTGAGCAACAATATATGTACACTTTTAATTCTTTGTTTTCTTCTTCTTCTTTGCTTCCATCATCACACAATTCACAAGTCCCACCTTTCTCTTTGCCATGTCTATCTATTCATTTACAGTAGCTTTTTCTTCACAATTTCTCCCAAGTCAAAAAGGCCTTTTGAGTGTGCTTAGGACAAGAAAATAAAGATGAAGTAGTACTCCAGTATATTTCTTGATTTTCCTTTCTCAACTGCATTTTCAAAAGTGGGTTGCATTTAAAGTGTGAAGCAAGAACCAAATTCATGGAAAGAAACTGAATTTAGTTGAGTCCTTGGTGGACCCTTTAAATACTCTGGCAGAAAGTTGAAAAACCATTTTCAATAATAATAGTAATAATAATGCATCATCACCATATCTTATTGCACTGCCAATTGACTAAAGTGAAGAACAGCATTTAGTTTTTGTTGAATAATTTAGATGTGCAACAGAGACATTTCAAAGTACTCCATGTACAATCAAAATATCAGGAGGAGGAGCCACATTTGACAGGGCACTGTATTTTCCAAATAGTTGGAATTGTTCATCCATGTGGGCTTAAATGAGCTGGTAGGAAACCATCACTAGTAGAGAATTTTGACTTTTTAGCTCAAATGTTCCCTTGCAAAGAGGGAGAGTCTTTTACCTCCCAAAAAGAATTCTATTTGGTACGTCGAATCCTCATACAGGAAAGAGTTGCATTCGTGATATAAGAATTTACGGATGCAGATCATTTGAGTAGTTTTAATAGAGAAAGTGAATGACTATCTATTTGACGGTATTTTTTAGGGAAAAAACATGGTATTTAAGGATGTTACATTTTGAGAATAAAAACCGACAGCATACGATCCGATACCGATGTCAATTGCATAAACGTCACATGATGGACAATACACTCGATGTAAGAGTATTGATTTCGGAATATAAGTGTTAGTGGCTCTTAGCTTTACGAAATGCTTCAATTTAGCATAAAACAAATCCCTTTTTGGAGCTCTGATGCTTAACTTTGATAAGCATTAATATAATGCTTCATTCTGAGATCCCAAAGCTCAAACGTCCAACACTCGACACTTATTTCACCACTTACGAACCATTTATTAATTACCGTCACTATTTTTAAATGTACAAACAACTAGATATTTCGAAACATACGTATAACAAAATCTTTTTCGGTCTAACTAGTGGGAATGTAAACATCCCCATCTCACATGATAAAGGCGCCAACTAGTGTAACCAAAGAGTGCGGTTTGGCATGAATAGGCGCAGGTATACATCAATTTGACCAATTTAGATAGTTGCTTAAAGCAAACAACAAGAAATAAAACAGAAATTTCTCCATTCCTTTTGCTGCCTAAGGGCTAAAAGACTAAGAGTCATTACACTCCACGTTACGTTCCAAATTCAACACCAATTTAATTTAAGTACGCATTTTCTGAAAATTGTAACCGCCTTGTTTGTTTTCGAAAATTGTAGGAATCAAATGCAGATAGGTCATGAGCTAAGAAGCATGGATACGAATACGATACGAAACGGATACGAAAAAACGGCAAGATGAGAAATATTAAAATACGAATACGTTAAGAAATACGTTTTTTAACATACATTTTTTTTAAATAT
>JAQRGC011607764.1:0-11452 GCA_028659135.1 Plantago lanceolata | reverse complement strand
TTGTAATACTTCATGTTGCACGTAGGGTCAATAATAGAGGAGCATACTTCATTGTTCTCCTGACAAATGAGCCACGGAAACTTAATAGAACCCGAGCTAGAAAGATTAGGTAACCAACGGATTGGACGAGCAAGTTCACTCCACAGTTTGCATACAAGACGAAAATTTGCATAATCCAGTGGACTACGAAGAGATTCTGCAACAAAGCTCTTAAGGTCATGTGGAAGTTCATGAAAAACGTCTACAAGACTGCAACTTTCATCTATGCACAATGGTGTGAGTTCACTGGCTATTTCATCACCAGGATCCTCAGAGGTGGTAATCTTCTCTAGGTCGTCTTTCACAAAACCCGAACTCAACCATGGCCTACCCGGAAGACGTGTACTCGGAAAACAAACAGGAAATCCTGAAAAGGGGCTATTTTTGAAGATGGTCCGGGTTTTATCTGCAAGCGAGTACACATAAAGGTTATCTTTATCTGAGGGCTCAACATAGCATATGCAATTCCCCTCAAGACGTCCAGCCTTCAGCTTGCAGGAAGACACAGTTGAGTGGTAACCATTCATAAAAATCACCATGCCGTCCAGGTTGGACACGCTCACCCAACTTCCGTTTGCAAAATCCATCTCCCACACTTCCCATGCACACAGTGGTCTACGCTCCACGAGAAACAACCGATTACCCTCTTCACTATTTTGGAATACAAACCTCCGATACATGTACAAAGCAGATCCACTGGGTAAGTGTATCCGCGTGTTCTGACCATAAAACATGCCATGTGATGTTATGCCAAACAAACGGCTAGTGATGTCTGTGTCATCATCACCATCCCCGCGTGTTGATGATTCAGATACATAAACATCACAAAAGAACTCCTCCTCATCCTCAGAGTACATTTCCTCTTCCCAACAGTCCAACTTGCCAGAAGTCCAACTATAACCAGGCCAAAACATGTGGAATAAACAGACCTTATACCGGCAATGGCGTTCGTTGTTCTGTGAACTTAAGACACAGCTAACTACAATGCACTTGAAGTACGTATCAATGGGCTCCTCGAGACCGGGAAGTTTTACCTAAATTTTGTAAGACAGCAAGTTGAGTCAATATGGGCATATAGTTAAATGAAAAGCAGCGAGTTTACTTGTTAAAATTAACCAAAGTTTTAAACTTTAAGAGCCTCCAGTCCAGTATTTATATTCAAACAGTCTGTTTAGATTTTAGAACTAGTATCTACAGTCTACACTAAATATGTAATTAAACCGACAGTTTTTTTTTTAAACGTCAAATATTACACCGCCCCTTAAACGATACTGGCTACTGCACCATATTATGACTCCGTAATTAAACAAACAGACAGTGAATTTACTTGTTAAAATCAACCAGCCAATCTTGAAATAAAAAATCGAAAATAGGTGAATTATGAAATTGATTGGAAAAGGAGATACGAACCATAAGGTGCAAACTTTGATTCCAGAGGAAGCATCTGTCGGGCTTGTTGGGGTAGTCGTCTTTGTTGTCGGATTTAGGGTCGAATCTTTGGTCGACAAAAACCACCCAATCACCGGCCTTATTGGTAGCCATACGACGGCGTTTGGGTATACTGGGTTCAAAATCGTAGATATATTTAGCATTGCCTGCTGCTGCAATCATACTGAATTTATTTCTTCCTTCAAATTGTTGTTCTTCAGCCCTCAACATCTCACTCGGTTCGGTCGTCTTCTCTTCAAACTGGGACTGATTTCTGGGAGAGATTGATTTTTATAGGATAGGATTCCAGCAAATCCGGAATCGATTAGGAAAAATGTGATTTCCTAGGTTTTCGTTTTCCAAAATCAATCCAAAATGGGACTCATAATTTTCTCTTGAAGAAAAACAAGAAATTGGAAACCATAGGAGACAAGAGCACTTCCCATGTTTAGGCTCGGTTCAGTTTGAATGAGCTTAATTGAACCGAACTTAAGTGAGGCTCCGTTCAATAGGATTGAGAATTTTTAAATTGAACTGAACTGAACTTAACTGATATGCACTGAAATACAAATTTAAACTAAGTAAACCTGAACTGAGGACAATTGAAATTAATGTGAATTGAACAGAGACTTAATTGAATTGAATTCAAATGGATAGGAACTGAATTCAAGTATGAAAGGTACTACGATCTAACCATATCGTTGTGTAATAGGTAGTCCAACCATCAAAATAAATCATCCAATCCAAATGTCACAACAAGTTTAAACTTTCAAAAATAATAATTTGTAATTAAAGGAAAAGAGGTAATGTGGTAGATTTGTGAAGGAAAATAAGTAATGTGATAGATATGTGAAGGAAAATATGGATTTAGCGCTTTTACAGTTTTGTTTAGCTTTTTGCAATTTAACCCCCTAAATTTTATTTTATCTTAAATTTTTTTACCCGTAACGGGTAAAATCACCAACTCTCCGGCTCAACCCTACTTTTGACCGACTTACTCGATTATTGACCAATAATTAACAACGATTTTTGAAACTATTAAGTTGGTGAGCTTCTACTATACCAGTTCAGACGTCTCGATCCAACTTTTAAAATAGAAATTTATGATGGTATAATTTATTAGTAATTGTTAAAGTAAAAAAAAAATCCACTTAATAAGGTTAAAATGGATCAGAAGGGAATAGTCACATCATGCTTTGAGACTCTTTCAAGCGGAAGAAGTCCCTTTTAAGTTTTAACCACGGCTAGAGGTGTTCACTAGATCAAAATTATAAAATGACGTTATAATGACATCATTGGATGATGTGGCGACGTTGACTCATTAACTTTCATCGCCACATCAGCTAGCAGTCAAAGTCATAAAATCTGAAATGGGACCACATTTGCCAAAAAATTCTAACTTTGAGACTAAATTTGCATGTAGAATCAAACGCGGGGCTACTGCATGTTACAAACATATGAAACTTTAAGACCAAAAATATATTTTTCCCGAAATTCCTCCGAATTCACCTGAGGCAATTTCTAAGACTTCTTAGTAGCTGAGTTCCACAAACTCTTTTGTGTCTTCACGAATACAACACGACCCATTAGCATAGCCCACTACATTGGTTATAACAGAAGAGTGAAAAGTAAATGGATCATCAAGACTGATGTTATTTGTTGGCTTCTTGAGGTGAGTTCTTACAAACTTCTTACTGGAAAGCAGAGAGCAATGGCTTTGAGACACACTTGAATCTCAAGAGAGATTTGATGGGGAGTCTTAACAAAATAAATGTCCTTGATAATTAATCTTTATCGGTATGGTGGAACTCAACCCATGCATGATCTACTCACTCTATGTCGTCTTTTTATGCAATCAGGCAAAGAAATCGGTCAACAAAAGGAAAACGAAAAGTTTCTCTATCTTCTCCACTTAATTTTTACCATTAATGTTTTCTTGGAGCAGTTACAAGGGAATGATATGGTTCAGGAATCAGGATTTGGAAGGTTATTAATTGTGGTGTTGACCATTTTGAAGACTTTATCATTGTGTCTAGGCTATGGAAGGTTTTAATTTGTATGCATCAAACACAATTTTAGGGTCGAGGATGCATTTAGGTTTGGGCTGTGTGAATCGTTTTAAATCTTGGGTTAAATGGTTGGGTGTCGATGAAGGCTCGCTCGTCTATGTAGTTATTTCCTAAGCATTTCTTATGCTCTTTCTTATTAATATATTTTTTTGCCGTTTTAAAAAATTATTAAATGCTTTATTCGTCTCAGTTTAGTTTCTCATTTGTTTAGTCATATATGTGAATTTTTTTCTGGGCTTCGGGCTTCCCCAATAAGTTGGGCTTATGATCACCAATAACCCATCGGCCCATCTCTATATTACTATTACCAAACTAGAATTTGTCACCACAATACGACTAGCACTAGGAATAATCCTCCCCTATTTCTATCTGACACCATCTCTTCAGACACTGCAAAACCTACGAACAGAATCCTCGTTCATCGAAGGTATGTGTTTCTTGAAACCCCTCAGTTATTGATCATGTGTTTTTACTTATCCCTTATCTTCGCTCTTGATTCTTTTATTCCCGTCGGTGGCCAAAATTTGGTAGATTGAACCAATGTGCGTGTTTTCACGGTCCGATTTGTGCTTAGGGTTTTGTTATATTGGGAATTTTGGAGTAGCAAAAGATCTGTTTACGAGAGAGAAGATGAATGATTTGGATATACAAAACTATTAATTTAGCCTTTTGTTTGCATTCGAGGGCTGTGTGTTATATTGAAAGTTGCTGACTTGTGAATTCAAGAAAATCTTTAAGCTTAAGTCTAGAGTTGTTGATTGGAGCTAGATTGTGGGATTTTGGTTTAACCTAACTTTGTAGGGCATATGTTAAAGCTGTGTTTAAGTTTCTGCTGTGTAGGTTATTTCTTAGCTTCACTTTTGTCTATTTCGGGATCTTATAATCGTCTTAGTTACTAAACTACATTGTATGCTTTGTTGGATGCAGTTGTTTCGATATTTCCTTTGTTAGTTATTGTAGAAATATGATTACTTCTGAGTTGATAGGCGTCGTTATTAGTTTCCTCGTTCGGTGTAGGATTCGAAAATCTGTAATTAATTTCTTCGGGGGCTTTTGTAGTTGTGTGGCAGGGCTAGTTTTATTTAATTCTCTCCTCTTCTGGAGTGATGTGGTGGTGTTGTTCCAATTTATGTAAAGATACGAAAACTAGGGCTTAATCTTTGTATGGGAAATAATATTAATGGGTAGATATATCGGACAAATTTAGGTGTGTAGTGAGACGCGGCTAAAGAGATCATACACGTGACTATTTTTCGATCGCCATCTGTTTCGCTGAAGAGTTACTTTTTTCGTTTTGACTTTTGATTACAGCTCACTGTTTTTGAATTTTCAGAATTTGAGGTGTTACTTATCTTCTTTTGGGTGTGATCGGTGACCAGTTTATTAAGCATTTGTATTTTCTATGCAGATTTGTGCCTGAATAGGTGTTAAAGGACAATGTCAGACTTGGAGAAATTGCTCCTCGAGGCAGCTGGAAGGAAGACTACTGGGAGGAACCGTCATTCATCTCCTCCAAATAGAAGGAAGCGAAAAGGTTCTTATTCTGATGATGGAAGTGACTCGAAGAATGATGATTCAGATGGTGAACGCCCTTACTCTAGTAGAAAACCCTCTGGTTCCCAAGTGCCTCTCAAAAAGAGATTGGATCCAACTGACAGGGATGATGATCATAGCAGTCAAGGAGAGGATGAAGATGATTCTGATCGTGAACATGACAGTGATAATGACTCTGTCGGTAGTGATCTTTACAAGGATGATAATGATAGAGAAAAACTCTCAAAGCTCAGTGAGCTTGAACGAGAAATGATACTGGAAGCCCGTGCAACCAAGAGGAGTGATCGGGACTTGACTGCGAAGCTTGCGAAAAGGAAAGGCCCAGAAAGAAAAAGTAGCCCTCCTAAAGCGCACACTCGAAGCATGCGCCCAAAAGCTCAAAGGGCAGGTGCACTGGATGAATTGGTTAAAAGAAGAAGGGAATCGGCTAGAGGTGGGTCTGGGGGCCGATACTCACCAGTCAAGCGCAGAACAACTTTCACTTCAGCAGCTTTGAGTAGCCCAAGCCGTAGTGAGAGTGGGTCTCAGAGTGATGGAGAATCCACTGGAATGGCTGATAGTGATGAAGATAAATCGTCTGAGTCAAAAGTTCCTACGTACGAAGATATCAAAGAGATTACGATCCGAAGGTCAAAATTAGCAAAATGGTTCATGGAGCCGTTCTTCGACGAATTGATTGTGGGTTGTTTTGTCCGAGTCGGTATTGGGAAGTCAAGGGGTGTACCAATCTACAGGCTCTGTATGGTTCGCAATGTTGATGCTACTGATCCAGATCGCGTCTATAAGCTTGACAACAAAACCACCTACAAGTATCTGAATGTGACCTGGGGCAATGAGAGTTCTGCTGCCAGATGGCAGATGGCTATGATTTCAGATTCTCCTCCTGTTAAGGAAGAGTTCGACCAGTGGGCCAGGGAGGTGGAACGAAGTGGCGGTCATATGCCTTCGAAAGAGGAAGTCCAAGAAAAACGGGATGCCATGAAGAAAGCAAACACGTTTGTTTACAATGCTGCCACAGTGAAGCAAATGCTTCAGGAGAAAAAATCTGCCACATGGAGGCCACTTAATATTGCAGCGGAGAAAGATCGCCTGAGGAGATCTCTTGAAGTTGCAAAAGAAAAGGAAGATGATGCAGAGATTTTAAGGATCGAGAAAAAATTGCTAGAACTGGATGCATCTCGGAAGACCCTAGAAAAAGATTCTAAGGCAGTTAAACTCGCGGAAATGAACCGGAAAAATCGTGTTGAGAATTTCAAAAATGCATCTGAGTTGAAACCAGTCAATACGGGTTTGAAAGCTGGTGAGGCAGGGTACGATCCATTCTCTAGGAGATGGACCAGGTCAAGGAATTATTATGTGCCGAATACAAATGGTGGAGACGCAGCTGCTGAGACAAACGGTGATGCGAGTGTTGCGGGAACAGGTACTGATGCTACTGTTGCGGCTCTTGAGGCTGCTGCTGGTGCGGGGAAGTTGATTGATACCAGGGCCCCTGTAGGCCATGGCACTGATTCGTTGCATAACTTTGAACTGCCAATCTCATTGGCTGTGCTTCAGAAGTTTGGTGGAGCCCAAGGAGCTCAAGCTGGATATATGGCTAGGAAACAGAGGATCGAAGCTACTGTCGGGTGTCAGGTTCCGGACCAGGATGGAAGGAGGCATGCACTGACACTGACCGTAAGTGATTATAAGAGACGACGGGGACTGCTCTAAACGAGAGCCATTGGCGGAGGTTATTTATATGATCTATAAACATAATGTTGTTCTGTTTCTGTGATCTACAGTGTTAATTTGCTGACTTTGTTAGCTTTCTAGTATCTTGGTACCATATGCTTCAGAATTGTTTTACTTGTTATCAAATGGTCTGTTCTTTGTGAACCTAGCTCCCTGTATCGGAGCTTTGTTGAAATCTGAATTGTAGTGAAAATGATTGTTTGACATTCATAAATGTGTTGTACTTCAAGATAAGAGACATATCATGATGGGATTAGTAAACCCAAATGGAACATGTGATTGTCAATTTCTGCCAGGTCTATACTGTGGTCCTCTCTACCGTGGTAAGTAAGAGCATTAATGCTGTAATCTCCTTTTTCAGAAAATAAACAATTCGAAACTATTAGGTTGCGTTAAAATTTTAAACTGAATTAAATTTATTGAAGTTGAACCGGATGATGTAAACGTAAACTGAACTGAATTTGTTACCTATTTGTGCTCCACCTAAACACCGTGTTTGATAATTCACACTTCCACTGTCCTGATTAAAAGGTATCGTACGAGTTTAAATGTCGAAGATGAAAGTGCTCGGAACCATACAAAAACAAAAACAAGTTCCCATTGGGTAGGTGAACCGAGAGGTCCACGCCCTGCTCTGTAATCCACCCCAAGTACACTTTTATTCTCCATCCAATGCAAACAAATTCCCAAATCTCAACCCCTGTTTGCCCCTCACCATCATCACATACCTCCAAATCCGGCACAGGTTTCAACTCTCAACCATTCCTTGTCTGAAACAACTCATTCCAAAATATCTTGAAAGTTGAAACACACAAACTTTCAATTTTCCTGCAATTTTCCACTTCATTTGCCGCCAATACAACCCAAAATAAATCAAATAATGCACTTGTTTTGCTTCATTCTTCACTACACTGGACAATGAAAGTTGCAGAGAGAAGCAAGATTTCTGTATATGCTCTGGTTTCCATCCTTCTCCTGTTCCTCTTAGCTTCCAATAGCTCCTCCATATTCTTCACCCAGCTCCCTTTTCCGGCCACAATCCAACCCGAGAAAACCACCTTCTTGGCTGAAAATGTCGCCGGAAAGTCCAAGAAGTTCATTTCTTTACAGTCTTCCGTAATGTACTCAGTCACTGAGGAAAACCCAGGTGGGAAAATGGAAACCCACTTGCCAATTTTGCATAAAAATCGAAACTTGGCCACTTTCACGAACAGGGTCTCGCTTTATCACAGGAGAAAGAGGAAAAAGCATCGGCGCCTGGGAAAAGCTGTAAGTGTTGAAGTTAAACCGAACATATTTGAAGCAAAAGTGTTGGGTTTTTTCAATTCTTCTTGTGAGTTTCGGTTCTTTATGACTTGGATTTCTTCAGTAGAGTCTTTTGGAGATAGAGAGATTGTTTCTGTAGAGAGTTTGTTTCGAACGCACCCGAACGGATGCTTGGTTATAGCTTCTAGTTCATTGGATTCGAAAAAGGGGTTCAAAATCTTGAAACCCTTTGTGGAGAAGGGATTTAAAGTGAGATCCATTGCTCCTGATTTTAGCTTCTTGTTCAAGTATACGGCTGCCGAAGTGTGGTACAAGCGGTTGAAGCAGGGGAATGTGGATCCTGGTGAGGTTCCATTAGGCCAGAACTTGTCGAATTTGCTTAGGCTTGGATTGCTGTACAGGTTTGGTGGGATTTATATAGATACTGATGTTTTGGTTCTGAGGAGCTTTGGTGGTTTGAGAAATGTGATTGGGGCTCAAACCATTGATCTTGATACGAAAAACTGGACTAGGCTGAACAACGCTGTGATGGTGTTTGATGAGGCGCATCCTCTAGTTTACAAGTTCATCGAAGAGTTTGCACTTACATTTGATGGGAACAAATGGGGTCATAATGGACCTTACTTGGTGTCTAGAGTTGTTTCGAGGTTACTTGGGAGGCAAGGGTATGAGTTTGCGGTTTTGGAGCCTTCTGCGTTCTATCCGGTGGATTGGAGTAGGATCGGGAGCCTCTTTGAGGGGCCAAAGAGCTTGTTACATTCGAAGTGGTTGGTTGCGAAATTGAGGAAGATAAGAAGTGAGAGCTTTGCAGTTCATCTTTGGAATAAGCATAGTAGAGGGCTTGAGGTTCAAAAAGGAAGCATTATAGAACACATAATGCTGAGTTCTTGTGTGTTTTGCAGCAATTATTCAAATGAGTACATTTGAGCATGTCCATAGTATATAGATAATAGATTAGATACAGAATCACTTGACATCTATGATAATTCTCAATCACAAGTTTAAAGGTTTTTGTTCACATCCACAATATTTCTTTGTATGTATTCTATAAGTTATTTTTTCTGATCAAATTGCTTTGGTTTGTATGAAAGATGATTCACGTTCATTGTCTCTTGGTAGATTAGTCATGCAAGGATGATACACACATCTTACTTCAAATTCAGCTAAGTCATGCTTATGTTCAAGCAACAAAAACATATACACTGTTTCTTTCTTGTACTCATTACATTTCTTTTTAACAATATAGGGATAAGATAACAGCTCTTTATTAGGTATGTGAACAATCCCTGTATTGTTAACTATCTGAGCTTCATGTGGAACATCATCCACTGTATCACCAAATACTCCTGCAAGAATTTCTTCGAACACTTGGAGCTCGACTATTTCTGTCCCTGACCTTTTCACTTCATGGTGATTTTATCAAACACTTGGTGGGGAATTTCACCAAACACTTGGTGTGTTTCTGCTACTGATACCGATGCCGACTTAGAGATTTCACTCAGTATCGATTGAGCATCTCGTAGCAACATCTTCAGTTCCTGTAAGTCATCATCGTGTATTTGCCTAGAAAAATATCGAATATCCATGATATTGCAAGAATCATACGTATAATATCCATTTAGAAATCTCATGGCATGATTTGCACTAGAAGCAGATTGATACCTTACCAAAGCCTCGACATTTTCCTCTGCGGATAGGATATGAATTTCCTCCACAAACCCATAAGCACAAAAAACTTATAAAGAATGGCTTCTGTAACCGGATATCTGAGTTCAGAAACCGGGTAAATTGCAGTTTTGATCCTTTAAATCATGATCCTCCGCGATTTTGGTCCTCTAAAAAACGAATTATGTGCTTTTGGTCCTTCAAGAATCAAGACGTATAGCGCCGTATTAACCGTATAAAACGCCGTATTGGACGAATTAACACTTGTATACCTCCACATCATCATCCAATCACTTGTATAATGCCACATAAGTAAAAATAGGACCAAAAGTGCAAAAATGGGAGGACCAAAAGTGCAAAAGTGGTTTTTTTTTTCTTTCTCCTCTTTACCCTTGCCATCTGCTTGAGCTTAACGTTCGATGCTAAGCTAAATGGCACCGTCCAATTTTTACTGTAATCACATTGAGGCTTTATAAGAGAAGTGATTAAGTTAATTCATTTACTTTGAGAACCATAGTAATAAGCTTCTTCTTGGCAATTTTGGATGTTATCATTTTATATGATGGGTGTTGTTTCCCATATCATTCACGGACTGTTTCAGGTCCAGGATTTGCATTCCATCACCCCTGATCACTTCTTTGAAATTAGTGGAGCTTTGATTCATTCACTTTCCTATCAACAGGTTCATTCATTACGTGTTCTTCATAATTGCCTTCTTGCCAACATAGGTTGCTCTGTTTATAAATGTAACTAAGATGCATGGGCGTTCCATAGGCTACTTCGATGCTGCTCCAGTCGGTGGAAAAGGATTTGCCCCAGTTGATTTATTATAACAACTGCAGCTCAATTATCTCTGTTATAGAGCTTAATCGAGCTCTAAAAACAGAGCTCAATTGAGCTCTAAAAACATAGCTTGATTATAAGCTCTGTTTTCAGAGCTGAATTAAGCTCTGTTACAGAGTTTGATCGAGCTCCATATTTTCGCTGACATTGATTTTGTCATCTTCATCAGAATTAAGAACTGAGCTTTGCCGCTTTACTGGACAGAAGATATAGCCGAGAAGGGGCAATTGAGACGACCGTGAAAAAGGGGAAAAATTCGGGTTTATACAATCTCACTTTGGGACATTTGGAGTGAAATTTGCAAACTGAATTAAGCCCCGAATTAGTCTAGTTCGTTCGTCCACATCATCACAATTCACTGCCAAATCAGCAAAAAGGACTAAAAGTGCAAAAAAACAACACACTCTTATATGTAGAGGACCGTATTTGCAACGTGTACGAAAAAAGGACCAAAATCGTGAAGGACCATGAGTTGAGGGACCAAAACTGCAATTTACCCTTCAGAAACCTTCACCAATAAAGACTTCTCAACCTCCATCCCTATTCCGGTAGAAACGCTGCCGAGCTCAGCATGGCTCTGATGCCATTTGTTATGTTCATGAGAATATGACATGTAATTTTCAACGCCCATGACTTGATTCATGGATTGAAAGAAATGGAAAAATTGAAAAATGTAGAAGAAACTGAAAGGCTTACTTTTCATTGCTTACCTTCAAAATGAAGTACAGTAGGGTTTAAAGCCCTTACAAGCTAACTTGGACTTAAAGGCTCTGTTTAGCGAAACTAGCTTATAAGTTAACTGGAGCTGATAAGCTAGCTGATTGTACTGTACGTATTTAGCAAATGAGTTGATA
>JAQRGC011607318.1:0-20979 GCA_028659135.1 Plantago lanceolata | reverse complement strand
AACGTGACACTATTCTAATAAAATGCACTAAAATGCATGCAAGAGGATAGCTAAATAGGTGAAAAAGAACCAAATAAAAGTGTAAAAACACTTGTCATCATTACCCAATGCTTACTCGGAGTACAACAACGAACAATTTAGTAGTAGTAATATTATGAATGAATGTGACGATAAAGTTGAGTGTAAGAACACTGCTCCACATCACGTGTATTTGTCAGTGAATTAAGGTGGAAATTAAAATCATGAATGTGAATTATACGGGTTGGCATAATTAAGTTGGTAGACAATGAATTATGATACGTACACAAAGCCAAGTAATCAGCCCTTTTTCCCACTTTTCTTTGACAATATTTGTGCAGTAAGGTGCAAGCAAAGTGAAGAAGAAGAAGAAGAAGAATGAGTGATTACATTTAGTCCGTTTCCATCACACCTCTCTTTCAGACTTTCAGTCTCAAATACCGGGTTTATAAAGGTAAAGAAACACCACTAACCTTTTCCCCGTAACAATAGTTGGGATGATTTACCAATTCTAATATGGCATCAGACTCACGTCAATAACATTTACCCCGGTATGATCATACCGGCCTGCCCATGATGGTTCTACTATAAGCACTAGTACATCAGTCTCTAGTTTCGATTTTTCTATCACTTGCGTCTTTGATTGGTACGTATCACATGCCATACATATGAGAGGTACCCATGCTCGAAAAATTTGAATGCCTTAGTCAAATTTGGGCATGGAGTTTCTAGGGGAATACACAGAGAAACTTCACATGGAGTACTTATGTTTTCATATGCCAAGACTGAACTGTATTATCGAATTTAAGTAAACTTCAATCTGATGGCATGGTGATGGTCACAACTCACAAGTTAACTTACAGATGATTCAAAGATATATACAGTACATTGTTAATGCACCTCCATTGCCATTTCATGCAGAATACCCTCAACTTGTGCATTCAGAGCATTGCTATCTTGTTCTAATAAATTATAAGCTTCGTTGGGTTGTTCACCGTTGGTAGGTTCTTGTGCCGCATCAGAATCTTGTTCTTGTAAAACTGCCCGGGCGTCATTTGCTGATAAATTTGGATTGGTTTCTGGTTTGATGGCAGTGCGAGCTTCTGCTTGTGATGGAGCCTCGGTCTCATCTTCTTCATGTACAAGAGCATCTTCTTCCACCTGCCCTCTTAAAGCATTAGCACGTTCTTTCAAAGCTACTTCTTGTTCTCTCAAAATAGCATCACGTGCCTTTAAAGCATCAATTTCCCGTCTCACTTTCCATATACGGAACCTTAGCCACATTATGTACACCCACGTCTTACACATGATCAGAGCGTAAGGGCAGACAACCAAGATGATAGAAACACAGTCAATAAACAGTCTGAGTTTTGCAACTTTTAGTGTCAGATACCCTGCATGTAAAAGTTGTAGTTTAGAGTTGCTTGTTGCAACTAATGCTCACATACATGTTATCGTTATACTTCAGCATCAGCGTCTATATACTTCACTTGGACCAGGTCCAGGATTATGCAAGATTTTCCAGTCTAACAATGTATGTGCTTGCATGTGCATTTATGATGCAAAGAGAGTGAAAATGCGTAAGAAAGTAAATCATCCAAGGAGTTATGTGAACAAGTACCTGATGGAAGAAAGCCATGGTACAAGTGCAGAAGGAGACTCAGAGTACACTGCAATTGAACAGATAAGTTAAACAATCTTAAACGTTAAAGTAGGATGTAAATTTTTAACTCTGATTTGATAAGCTATGCCTGTGAAGGATTACTCTGTGTAGGTTGGTTCTAATAAAGAAATATCCCCTTCATGAAAGCAGATTCCTTAATATGACTAGATTTTTTAATACCATTAAGTACTTCCAGATTACTAAAAATTTAACAGAGACCGAGTAAAAGACAAGATTGATTTTACTTGAGTACTTCTTAATAATGGAGAATCAAGAATCTTGTATTTGTTTTGTCCGTAATCATCTGAGAAGGATGAGAGGGAGGTGAACTTACTGCTATCATCCGTACTCGTGGAAGGTAGAGGCGGATTCTCCCTGGATGTCTTATCAGACCCAAAATTGCTCTCATGAAAAAGACAGGTGACATAATAACTAAGAGGACTAGTGCTCGGAACAGTCTCCAGATGTGCAAATGCAACAAAGGTCCATGCTTCCGAAAATAAAAGGAAAGTAGCTGCACTTGAAACCAAAAGGCATGACGTTACACTAGCATTCATATGCTTTCGCAGCAATTGCATTGCCAAGCTATAAATTCCAAAAAAGAATCTATTGCATAAGAGAAGGAGCGCCATTATTTCACGCTTGCATTAAAAAAATTCAAGAAATCACTTTACTCCGAGAAACATGGGCGCATTTATGCCTTGAGAAAATGTCAAGTTTTAACTTTAAACTGATTTTACAACAATAATAACAAACCAATTAAATCTGAAAAAGAGAATGATTTGGCAGTTGAATCCATATATTGTTATCTCTATATGCAAAAGATATTTGGGTCTACTGTGCCTAAAAAAGCACACGCCACATTGTAACATTTTACACATAACTCTGTTCTGCTTAAAGTTCAGCACTCCAAAACAGCGCAAAGACTAGCCAAAATCTTAATAGCTAAATATATAAATGTATCAAGGGTTTTTACGAAACTATACCAGGAAAAGGCCGTAAGCCCCTTCAACATAGTAGCTGTTGTAGTGCTGAATGTTTTCAAGAACCTCAGCAACTTCACTTTCCATCTCTTTCATAACTGATGCTTCAGGTGTCAATTTACTAATTGAAGAACTGCAGAAGGGGCATTTGCACCGTCGAGGTCTTGACCTATACTCCCATAATTGCAGAACGCAACTACCTGGACCAATGTAAGTGGAAATTAATTTATAATGGTCTGTGAGAACATGGGCTTTTGCATAATATAACTATGTAGTGTAAAAATGCAACGTAAACACTAGCTCCAAATTCCCCAAAATTAGGGATGTGGAACTAGGATAAAATACTTTACTCATATGGTTGAAAAGAAAACCTAGATCCAAGATTATACCACATCAAGTATGACTTCTTGTTTCTTTCTCCCATTATTAGTTTGAACACTATATCCCTACACGTGCTAAGTTGCAACTTGCAAGTATTCTAGGTCTACATACAAGCAAATTCCAAGTCTCTTCTCCCGCCTATTCATTTAAAAAACATGTAGGTGTGTTTGCTTGTGAAGAACAACCATATGGCTAAGCTAACTGATTTGGCAGATATAGACTAAAATTCATAGCTCAATGTTTCTTCTCCGATAGTAAGTAAATGGCTTGAAAGTTTAGACCCCATTCCCAAATGGAGATAATACTGTGTTAAAACGCCCAACAGTTAGACACACCTTACACATTGGAGATCTACGTATTAGTAATACCTATACCACTCCCCACCCACCCCAGCGCTAGTCACACTCCCCTGAGTTTTCATCTATCTAACACAACAAGTTCTTATCATGCAACACTATATAGCTAAAATATGAAGCAGCAAAAATAGGAAACAAATGAAGCAGCAGATATAGGATCACAAAAAAGACATGATTCGAAAGTATACCACAAAACCAATGGCCACAATTAGCCCTGCAAGGAACTTTAAACTCCCCAAAGCAAATGGGACAGCAATCATCCTCCGGAGGTTTGTCCTGGTTATATCCTCTCCCACTCATCTCCTCATTATTATTATCACCAACCTCAAAAGCCCCATTTCTCATCTCCATCTCATCACCAGGGATAACATCACGACCTTCCATTCTCCCTGGTATGAGAAAATTCACAGACACCCTCAAGAAAACAAATTCAACAAGACCCAATTCTTATTGTCACAAAACCAAACAGAAGCCCTATCATCTACATGGGTTTTTGTCCGTCTGTTTTGGTGGTGTGTTTGAAGAATAAGAAAATTTTACATAATTGAGGGAGTTATTTATATTGTTGGGGTTGCAGACAAGGTGTTTGGCAAAATGAGGGAAAACGGAGAAAGGGAAAGAGAGAGGGGGAGAGGATATGGAGAATGCAAAATTGCAAAGAAAGAAAATAGGAGCTGAGCTGCCTCTTCTGCCATATTCATATCAATAAACATAGAATACATACATACTAGTGCAAAGAAAGAATTGAAATGCAAACGCAAAGAAGAAGGGTAAAAACAAAAAATGACCACCAGAAAAATCTCGGTTACCCGTAAACCAAGCTCATCTTTCTTGGATTGATTTGCAGCGCCACTGCCTTTACCAACCATTGACTTCAAATTCAATTGCCCATACCATTGAATTGATTGAACCCACCATTTTAAGAAGATGCACAAATATTCCAAAACTTAAAAATGGCTTGTACCAGTTTAAGCAGTAACTTAATAGAGACCATAACTGAAACTAAAAAAAATAAAAAGCGACGGATAAGTCCGGTGGCGATCCGTCGCTACCAGCGATACTTAAACTTCTCACAGTCGGATCGGGAGTCTGGACAGACAAGTCTTCACTCTTCTCCCTTCCCGTAGCCTCTTCTCTCTTCCCTCTTCTTCTACTCATTTTACCCACTAATTCTTCACCAAATTGCCTAATTTCAGTATCAAATCGAAGCTTATTGAACAAGGAACAAGGATCTGGGTTCAATTTGGAGTTATTCGGTCTATTTTCGCCAACACTCCAAGGTAAGCTCTACCAACCCTACTTTTAACAAATTTGGGGATTGTTTAATTTTTGGTCTTTTGTTGAATTGTTTGTTGTATATTAGCATGTTTTAGCTTTATTGTTGTATGGTCGGTTGTTGTTAAAATTGGACAAATTATCAAATTGGGGAGTAAAATCAATTTGGGGTTTTTTCTTTTTTCATTTTTTCGTAATTCGTTGAATTGCATGTTATATATTACTAGTACTTTGTAGTTTGTAGTGTTAGCTTAATAATGAAATACGGGACTAATTTTATACTAGTTTGTAGTTGTATGATTATTGAATAGTTGAAAACGGGACTTAAAATACAATAATGAATGGAGTTTGGGAGTTGGGGTTACTCTTGAAATGTAGAAAGGTTGGGATGGATGAAGAGGATAGGACGATTGTTATGGTTGATATGGTGTTGCTTGATTTTGATAGGATAAATATGGATGATATGGTGTTGATCGATTTTGATAGTATAGATATGGATGATAAGGTGGTGATTGATTTTGATAGAATATATATGGCTTGTATTAGTCGGAAAAATAGATTGTAAAAGAAAAACGAGAAGATAAACTTTAAAATAACATGAATCCTCAAATTTCAATGCAACATTCGAAAGTGGTTGTAATTATTAATTTGCACTTCAAAACGTATACTACATGTAAATGAAGCCAAGTTTTGATTGATTTCAATATATATAATGAGACCATAATGAAATTGAAAATGTAATGTACTTAATGAATTAAGACTTGTCAGGTTATAAATCATCGAAATGGAGCCTGACCGGTCTTGGATGTATACACGGACCAAGGATGGGGAAATTCTGCCTAGTTTCGTTGAGGGAGTTGATGCATTTATTGCGTTTGCACTTGCACACCCTGATTGTATGATATGTGGGGACATGAAGTGTCCGTGCAATGCTGAAGAATGCAGAAACAGGAATTGGTTAAAACCCACAACGGTGGTGCAACACTTGAAAAGTAATGGATTCGTACCAAAGTATGAGGTATGGACTCTTCATGGTGAGTATGTACCATTGCATGACTATGGGAGATGGAGGAAGTGTTTACGGACCAAGTACAAGGATGACAAGTGGGCCAACACCAGGTCGGAGTACACATCGGTAAGTTCGTAACACAAAGTTCATTCATACACGTATACAATTGTGTTGTTCGACACCTCAGTTTAATGTTCAATCCTATTAATTCATGTGATACTTTATTAATTGCAGTCCGATGAGGAGCGGAGCATTGCCTTGCGTCGGGACAGTGGGGATAAGCTCACCCTTGACGAGGAGAACGAGATCTCCTCAGATGTGAACCCTCTCACCAGCAAAGAAGAAACACATGGATCGGGAACTCTAGGACATTCTATCGCTACTCCCACGGTCACCTCTACAGCGACCTCCGGTACCCGAATCAATCAGCGGCTGGCCAAACTTAGAGCAGAGAATGCCGAGCTTCGACGGGGCCTAGATATTGTAGCACGACAGATGGAGAGGCAGGAGTTGGTCCTGAAGAAGATTTTAGAGAAGGTCGACATCGGGGAGGACCCGTTTCAGGGAGGGAAGTCGAGTAGTAGTTAAGTTATTATTTTCAGACATTTGATTGATTTCCGTTGTTACTTTTGCTTTACTTGACACTTTTCCTATCTTTGACGTTGTTACTTTACATTTTATCTTGTACTAGTATATTTATCAGACTTATTTTTGTGTCGTTCCTTGTTATTGATTTACTGTTTTTTTTTTTTTTTCTTTCAATCGGGTTTAGAAATTTTAATATTGTCTATTGTTGATGAATTGTCGAGCTTCGACGGGGCCTAAATATATTTAGGAATCTTAGTTGACAAAATCAACATATTTACTAACGGATAAATCTATCTATCGGTACGACCAGCGACGGCTAAATCAAAGGAGTAGAGTAAAGGAAGGGAAGTCCTATGGGAACCTTAAAAGTAGTCAAAGAAGCGTCAAACAAAACGGATTTGAATTAACAAGTGTTTAATGTTGTCTAAATCTCCCTTCTCTTCCAATATGGGGGGCAGAGGGGGCAACCTGTACAAACTCGTCGGCTTCCCTCGAACAGCAGAGCAACCCAGAAAATTCAATCTGTACAACAGAATTGTTTCTCCTCTGGGATTCTCATTATAAATCCCACGAGAAACAAACCCTTTTGCAGATTCTATTTTCTGCCCAACAAAATCAATCAATAGGTACCTCCTTTTTCTTTTCAATTAAATCGTGTGTAATCAAATGCTGATTTGCTTCTATCTTGATTCCAATAACCTAAAGTAGCATGGCATCCCATTCCAAATGCGTGTTTTGACTCTCTTCTTTGTTCTTTACGCGTTTTTGCTCTAATATTTTTGGTGGGTTCTTGTTGTTGTTCCTAGCACTTCTTGTAAATGCAAACTTTGTGCCTTTTCAGCTTTTTACTTTGTTACCTTTAGATAAAGGAATTATATTTGTTGTACCCTACAGTTTTCAATTCTTTCTTTGCTGTTGCTCAATTCACATAGAAGGTAGATAAATTACATACTACTATGCTTATTGCTCAAGTTCGATATAATAACTTGATATTTTCTTGAATCTTGACAGGGCGGTTTGGTGGTTCAACCTGATTTGTTTGTAATGCCGGAGTCGTTGTTAGATGCGGATACCGACACCACGGTCCCGAGTTATTGGTTGAACTGGAGGTTCTTGTTGTGTGCAATATGGATATTGATAGTTATGCTGGTTGCAGCACTCATGATATGGAGAAAGGAAGGATTTAAGAGTAAGAAAATGGAAAATGGAAAGGAGGGATCAGGGTGTTTGTATGATGATGAAGTTTGGGGGACGTGTTCGAAATCAGTCCATCCGTACTGGCTTCTTGCTTTCAGGCTGGCTTCTTTCGTTGCCATGGTGGTTTTGATTGTTGTGGATGTCTTGGACCGCGGAGGTGGCTTGTTCTATTTTTACACTCAGTAAGGCCTTAAATTTTTCGTGTTTGTTGCTTTGTTTGCTTTGCCAGGTTTGAGGATTTAACCACTTTCTAATTTGCTCCGTGATTTATTGTCGGTGTATCTTGGAGTCTGGTATAGTATCTGCTTAAACAACCATGTGCTCTTGGATAGTAATTTAGGCTCGTAATAACTTGAAATTCAATGCTTAATATACATATGAATATGATATCCTCTCAAACTGTAGTTTAACTTTGCGTTACTCTTTTCTTATCAAATAGGTGGACATTTACGTTGGTCGCGATCTACTTTGGGGTATGTTTTCTATTGGTCAATGTTTCTTCGAATTTATAACGTTTTATGGAATTAAACCATAGGATGTGTACTCCAGTTTGCCTGTTTCATTTTCAACGATGAATTTTGTCCCTTATTCTGTTAAGCCGAAGTAATAAACTCATGTCATTTGTGTCTTCGGTGTTTTTACTAGATCAGATACTTATTTTGATTTCCGATTTTGCAGCTGGCTTCTGCACTTTCCATCCATGGTTGTCTGTCTCGCCGCCATGGGGTAGACCCTCTAACCACAAGCCGTAATGGTATGGATATAGAACACGGCTCCTATGTACCATCAACAGAGAATCAAGATCTGCGGAGCAAGACAGGAAACTCGAGTTGTCTGGATCAAAATAATAGCAGAAGAACCCCTGCTTCTGCTTGGGGGTACACCTTGCAGATATTGTTTCAGGTAACTATTGCTTGTATATCCCAAACATCTTTCAGTATATTAGTCACTGAAGTTGGAAATGATGTCAATTAAAACTGTTATGTTGCAACTGTCTTCAAGTTTGGCTGGGCTGTAGCCTTGTAGTGTCATCTTATTCTATCTCTTCATCTCAGTTTTTACTTATATGCAGGTGTCTGCAGGGGCTACGGTGCTCACCGATTCTGTCTTTTGGTTGGTTTTGTATCCGTTTCTCTCTCCTTCCTGGTACCAATTAACTTACGTAAGTATTGTCTTTGAATTTTGGTTTTGGTTTCTGTCTTTATGAGGCAGTATACATTATCTGGTATATGGTTTAAGCTCGCTTAAAAATTCAATGAACCTGAAATCCAAACTAACACGGTCTAAATGGGATTCATATATATGTCGTATCATTGAATGCTTAGCCGTTTTATGTCCAACTTATGCTTAAGACAGTTCTGTCACTGAATTTGTATTACTTTCTGCAGATGATTGTTTGTAAGCATGCTATCAATGCTGTTTTCCTCCTCGGTGATGCAAGTTTAAGTCGCCTGGTATGCTGTGCTCTTTTCATCTTTAAATCTCCTTTTGAGGTCAAATTTATAACTAATGGAATTATATCCTCTGTCCAGCGATTCCCCTTCTTCCGAGTTGCATACTTTGTTCTATTCACTCTGCTGTTTGTCGTGGTCCAGTGGATCGGCCATGCTTTTGTATCATTAAGGTAACTTCATCTTTCATTATTATTTTGTCCAACTGCATTCCTACATTTGAGTAAATAACATAAATCCCCATGTTACAAACTCCGCTGTAAGTTGTATGACACTTATAGAACGGACTGTTATCTGGATCAAACTATGACGAAAACTCACCCTTTTTTATGGCGGAATTGTTGTTCTTGCAATTTACTCACATACATGTCTCGTCTTCATCAAACTAGAAGTTCCTCGATTTAACTTCGCTGAAAACATTCCTTTTTTGCTCCGACAGGTGGCCTTATCCCTTCATGGATTTGGCAGCTCCATTAGCTCCTGCATGGTATGGCCTACATTCTCATACCTTTGTTAAAGTTTGCTTCATTCATAAAACCTGATCTATCTAAACTAATACTGCATTTGGCCATTATTCAGGTACGTGGGCATTGCCGTACTGCATCTACCGTGTTTTGCTGTGTTTACTCTTATATACTGGGTTAAAAACCGTATTTCGTCAAGATGACAACTTCCCAGTGGGGTGTAAGATTCGCTGACTGATCCGGTATGATTGCTTCATATTTTCGTCCTCGACACAGAGAAGACTAACAAAGTGACAGCAAGCAACCTGTATATCCACCAAACCGTCGCAACTATTCTTTCTTTGTCATGAAATAGCTATCAACAATCTTGTGCGTTACATTGGTAGGATATAATCCTCCAAAATAGCATACCTGATTATACTGTTGTATTAACATTCTATGATGATCAGTGAGTTCATGGCAGAGAGTATATATATACATATTATATTTTCCAGACTCCAGTATTCGGTTTTCTGTGATTCGCTATGGTTTCCCGTCACAGTTGCATCATTTACGTTCTATCACCGGAATTTTGCCTATATACACATCGTAAGGGCTAATTTCACAAATGAACATAAGTTCCGGTCTCATCTTACCCACAACTTTAAACGTTAAAAGATTAGTCAGTATAAATTTTAACCGATCGTTGTAAGTTGTTTTGAGAAGCACCCAACTTGTATTTCAAAAACATTTTCTCCAGGCTCCAAGCCAAGAATGATGTTAGCTGATGATTATAGAAAAACTGATATTGGTGGCAAATGGATTCACATTGCCAATGTGAAAGTGTGAACCAATCCTAAATTTCAAGTCAGAGGCAAATAATTTGAAGGCTGCAGTATAGAACTGACTGCTACTGTATCAGGCTATGGCTTACCAGATGTCAACTCTTTATATTGGACTGCTGCCAATCTTATTAGTTTTTCTAACATCTCCAACAAGGTAAGTTAAGAAAGCAATCAAGAAAATCTTCCACATTAATTTCCACATTCCAATTCTTGGACAAAGTGTGACCCAAGTTCCATTTCTTGGACTATAGTACTATACTATAAAGTTTAATATTTTCATTTCCATGGTGGTAGATCCATATCCATTATTAAAATAGATACAGTATTCCAATTTTTACCAGATAATAACAACAACTGGTTGGTGGTGCATCTGGCCAAATAGCATTTTCAGTCTGTTTACTCGTTAGGTTAGGTAGCTCCCTCTTCTTGATCTTGACCGTTATTGTAGTAGTAAGGTCATATTCTCTTCTTCGTATGAACGGAACTAAATGACTGATCTGAAACGAATGGAACTAAATTAAAGCATACCGTATAAATATACTTCAATAACTAAACAAATTAGAAATTAACAGAACTGAATAAAATCGAATTGAATTGAACGGAATGAGTAATTGTGTATAGTTACTCTCTCAAGAAAATTTCCCGCTATATTTGACAGCAATGGCAAAAATCACATGTTATTGTTAAATAAAATTAATATTACACCTCCATTACTAGTAAGACCTCCACACTATAAATGGGGGCAACTGAAAATTGCCAAGATTCAATCTGCGTGGCTTGTTTCTCGCCTATCATCAAAAAATTCTTTCACATTGCTCTCCGTCTTTTCTTGAAAAGTAAGTAAGGATCTCATCTTTTGTGTTTTAGTTTTTGTTATGTTTGATAAATAGTTGAGTGGATCTGTGTTATGGGTAATGTTTATTGGCTTGATCTGGAGATGGGATCTATTGTTTGTGTGATTTTGATTGGAAATGTGGGGGCTTTGTTTAGGTTTGATTGGAAATGGCGAGGAAGAAGATCAGAGAGTATGATTCCAAGAGGCTGTTGAAAGAGCATTTCAAGAGGATTTCTGGGTCTGAGTTGCCGATCAAATCTGCTCAAGTGAGTTTCATTTTATTGGGACTTTTGTAGCAATGCTCATTTATCTGTTACTGTATCGGACTTAAGTTTTGCTGTTTATTTTGTTTGTGGCTTGAGCATCAATCAAGCAAATGAATCTTGATTTGGGATGCAAATTAGCTTATCGTATATTAGTCGTGTAAATGGAATGATGATCATTGATCAATGTGGATAGGTGATATTTGAACTTGAGCCTTGGTATAGAATATTAGAATGTTTCAAGAATTTGATGTGGATTTAGAAACTAGTCATGATTTGGGAGGCGAAAAACAGATCAGGGTTTGGTTAGGTTTGATTCGGTTGGTTGTTTACTCTGAATATCCTCTTGCTTTGCTATAAAAAGTACGTTACTGTTAGATCATTTCTTGTTAGCTACCTAACAACAAAGGCATTTGCTGTATGAGTGTTTTGCATTTGCACGGAATCTATTTGATGAAATTCCATTCTATTGAATATAGCAGATAATAATAAGTTTTAGGAAACGGCAGAGTATAAAAGTAAACTCAATGACAAGGCAATGTGTGGCTTTAAAAGTTCTTCCTACTTTTGACATGTAACTAGAGACAATTGATGTATGTGTGTTTTGCATTTTTAAGGAATCTGTTTGATGAAATTCCATGCATATTTGTGAACATATCAGATAATTTTTAGAAAACGGAAAACTTAGAAGTAAAACTCGATGGCATGTATCTAGAGACAAGGCCTAAACAGCCTTGAAATGACTGTCTGATATGTAAATGAAGAGTGTACAATCTTTGACACTGTTTGAAACTTGGTACCTATAGAAATGACTCAAATCGGTAAATCAGTTTTCATGTTATGTTCTTAAAGAATCTGTGTCATGATGGTGTAGGTCACTGAGTCTACAGACTTCAATGATCTAGTAGATAAGGAGCCGTGGCTCTCATCCACGAAGCTGGTTGTTAAGCCAGATATGTTGTTTGGAAAACGTGGCAAAAGTGGCCTTGTCGCTCTGAACCTTGACTTAGCTGGAGTTGCTGCTTTCGTGAAAGAGCGTCTTGGCAAAGAGGTATGCTTATTTGCCTAAATCTTTGAATTATTTCAATCGGTCATCTAGTGATCTGTATCACTTGGTGTAATTTTAATTTTACTGCCTTTTAAATATTTATTGTGTGAACAGATAGAGATGGGAGGATGCAAAGGACCTATCACAACATTCATTGTTGAGCCATTTATCCCACATAATGAGGAATTCTACCTCAACATTGTCTCTGAGAGGCTTGGTTGTAGCATTAGCTTCTCAGAATGTGGAGGTATTGATATTGAAGAGAACTGGGACAAGGTACATAGAGTACTTCATTTTTTAAAGAAAAGTTGGTTCATGTTTCCTCTAATTAGCTTATAATTTTGTCTTTTATTCAATCGGATGTTGAGGTTTGCTACTTGCTGTATCCAGGTAAAGACTATCTTTCTGCCAACCGGTTCAGCTTTTACGTCAGAGGTCTGTGCTCCACTTGTGGCAACCCTTCCCTTGGAGGTAAATTTATCAGTTATCAATATTGTGACATTTTATTTCATCAGTTACAACTCATATGATTCTACGTCGTCCACCTGAATCACATTTATACGGATATAGTGCTGACCTTTAAACTTACTAATTGAGTTCTTGAATGTGATTCAGATTAAAAACGTGATCGAGGACTTCATCAAAGTTGTCTATGAGTTATTTTCAGGTAATGCATAAAATCTTTGACAGAATGTCAAAATCTGTCTTGTAAACGTATTTAAGATGCCTTAAGGTCTGTGCCATTTTTGCTAATAACCGAGATATTTTCTCTTAACGCAGATTTGGACTTCACTTTTCTTGAGATGAATCCTTTCGCCTTGGTTGAGGGAAAACCTTATCCATTGGATATGAGAGGCGAGCTCGATGACACTGCTACTTTCAAGAACTTCAAAAAGTAATACGATATCTTTTTCTTCCAATTACCTTGGCCAATGCTTGGAATATATCATAAAAAGGACTATCTTCCCATATTCCTCACATGGTATTCTAACTTGCAGATGGGGAAGTATTGAATTTCCACTGCCATTTGGAAGAGTTATGAACCCCACTGAAAGTTTCATTCATGGACTTGATGAAAAGGTACTTGCTGAAAAACCAAACTAATCTCACTTTTTTTGTTGTCTTCATTGGTACTCGGTCGATGGATTTGAATACGCATCAAACTAGGGTGCAACCTGAAATTTGGCCTTCATTCTCTTCNCCTGCGAAATTTGAAACTCATTGATATCCATTGAAGTCTTGACTCCACTGTTCTCTAGTTACATACTTACATGTATGTCCTTGCTGTTACTAAATACTTGCTGATTGTTCCCTGAGAAACATACATATATCCTTATTTTAGTACTATTCTTTTTCAAACTCATGTGAGGAATAACCAAGTACCTACAAACTGTAGGGGTTATACTTATATGTACTAACTAATAACTTAAACATGCCTAGCTACACGGTCGGGTTAATCTACTTTGTCTGATGAAATCTTCATTTTTCATATGCTGTTTTCTGCAGACAAGTGCATCTCTCAAGTTCACAGTCTTGAACCCAAAAGGAAGAATTTGGACCATGGTTGCTGGAGGTGGTGCGAGTGTTATTTACGCAGACACTGTATGCTTCTCATCTCTAAGTTATTGAACACTGAAAATGCCATAAGTTTCATCTTTTAAGCACATTATTTGCTATCTCTAAGTCTAACTTGGTCTCTTATCCATTACTAAAGGTTGGTGATCTCGGCTTCGCTTCTGAGCTCGGGAACTACGCCGAATACAGTGGGGCTCCCAATGAAGAGGAGGTGTTGCAGTATGCCAGAGTTGTTATTGATGTAAGGACTGCATTCTTGATTTGAAAAATTATTCATGAAAACTATTCTTTGGAAAAATGACACCACCACCCACCCAAGTGGTTTGCACATTCTGCTAATTTACATGAACTGGTTTTCCCTGATGTTCAACTCTCATTTAAGCTTTAAAACATGTTGATCGAATGAACCTACCTAAACATCGATAAATATGCTAACCAACTGTTTACAGTGTGCAACTGCTGATCCTGATGGCCGAAAGAGAGCCCTTGTAATAGGTGGTGGAATAGCTAACTTCACCGACGTTGCTGCCACATTCAGTGGCATCATCAGGGCCCTGAAAGAGAAGGTACAGACTCCATCACATATTCAACAAACAAATTTGTACATATGTACTTGTACCCAACAAATAGCTTCAGTTATAATTTGGCTTCTCATCTGACAGGAGTCGAAGCTTAAGGCTGCCCAAATGCATCTGTACGTCAGGAGAGGAGGTCCAAACTACCAAAAGGGTCTTGCAAGAATGAGAACTCTTGCTGAAGAGATTGGCCTTCCCATCGAGGTATGTCTACGTTGCTGTTCAGTAAAAAGTTGATGCTCGTATGTTGTATCCTGCTTGTTCTGATTAGGCTGTTTTGTTGAAAGGTGTATGGACCTGAAGCAACCATGACCGGCATATGCAAACAGGCTATTGAGTGTATCAGTGCAGCTGCATGAAGTTGGCAATGCTGATTACTTTTTTTTTTTTTTTTTTTTATCCACTTGCTGTTTTTCATGAAATATATAGTGAATTTTGTACTTGATGTTGTTCAAGAGGATTCCGAATTTGCACTTTGGGCATGACCTTCTGGCCTTCTGGGCATCCATGTTGATTCAAGTAAACAAATTAAGCTTTCTGTTTTCGTAGTATCTTCTGCCGGTTATCTCATGCTGCATTAAGAAGAGCAGATGCTTATTTCATTCGACATTGAGCTGATAAGTTTCACATCCCGAGTTCGGTCACAGACGGGACAATTGGCATGAAGAGTTGCCAGACACTGGTACTTCACCACCCGCACTCCAGCTGATAAACCATGTTTAAAATCAAACAAATCACATTTTGACAAGAACGAAAAAGAGAGTTCAATTTAACTCTCCCCTAATCCAATCCTGGCCCAACCCAAATCGACTTTCTTTCTCTGGCCCAGCCCATCTTGAAGCACACCCCTGTTAATTTGCATTTGAAACTTAAATTCTTTCATTTTGGTACTTCCTGTGATGGTGTTAGCTCAATCCACGCATTAAGACAAATCAAAGGGATGCGACTTAATTCTGAAGATCAGCTGAACCCTGAACAGGATCAGTTAGCAAATGAAATTTTGTTATGCAGTTGCTGACAGTCAGAAAGCAGAAATTGATAATTTTAGCTCATGTCCGTATTAAATTTCCACTCGAAAACGCTAGTTAGGTCCGCGACACTCCAAACATTTAGGGCGCGATTGGTTTTCCGAAATCACATCGAAATCACGCTTTGACCGTCGAAAACACATCGCTTGGTTTGATTTGGAGGCTGCGATTTCCGTTTTTGGGGCTGCCCGGATTTTTTTACTTTTTTTACCGTATGTGTTTCAAATCACCGTTGTCGCTGCATTTTTGATGCACTGCTAACCCCCCCGGTTTTGAAATCACACCCATGGCTGTGATTTTGTGTCCCTGTTCATACCAATTTTGTCCCTGAAGGGCAACACATATTGCGTACATTATCCCTGGGAATCTAGATCTAGATTGGGAGGCCATATAAATAGAGATAGAAGCATTGCGTGCTGTTTTGTTCTTCTTCTGTAGTCGAAGCTTTCTGGGTGAGCCAATTTCAATGGCGTTGAGAAGAATGTGAGGTCTTGCCGATGATGAAAGATGTGGCCTTGGCTGACAGGCATTTAGCGTTTATTAAGAAGTTGTATATCTGTTGTACTCCCTTTGATTTCGCTGATACGATGAAGGAGATCAAGAGGCAAACGCTGGCTGAGCTTGTGGATATGGTTCAGACGGGGTCTTGTAAAATGAATGAGATAATGCAGGAAGAGTTGGTGAAGATGATATCCATTAATATTTTCCGCTCTCTCCCCCCGGTGCGCATGAGAATACTGGGCTGGTGCTTGGAGATCCTGAGGATGATGAGATGTTCATGGATCCTTCGTGGCCTCACTTGCAACTTGTGTATGAGTTACTGTTGAGGTACTTCGTTGCATCCGATACAGATACCAAGATTGCCAAGAGATATGTTGATCACTTGTTTGTGTTAAAATTTCTTGATTTGTTTGATACGGAGGACTTGTTAAAATTCCACTTCACAAGCCTAAATCTGTTTCGTCATACCATCAGCAGTTGCCTACTGCGTAACACAATTCGTTGAGAAGGATTATATATAGGTTGGATGATACTGTCATTAGGGGTTTGTTAAATTTTGGCCCGTCACTAACTGTGGGAAACATGTGCTCTTTCTTGGAGAATTAGAAGAGATTTTGGAGGTTACACAGTCTGCAGAATTCCAGCGCTGCATGGTTCCTTATTCAGACGAATTGGACGATGCCTCAATAGTTCACACTTCCAGGTTTCAAGCTCCTCACTTTGTTACTTTTTAATATGTATTCTTTTTTATACAATCAGCATATATAACCATTCTTATCATGTCAAATTTAAACTAGTCGGAATATTTATTAGCGGAGATGGTTTCTTAGATTACATTACTGGAAATTATGTAAGCGTTTGTAACCGGAGATGAAACCTTATCGCTATTCTATTACCACGTCCGTTTACATCGAATATAATATCTATAATACTTGTTTACTAGTCTTTTTTCTGGTTTATATAATATCTATAATACTTGTTAACACTGCATACACTGAAGAGAAACTATGGCTACAAAATATCTCTACCTATATATATGATGTTACTAGAATAAAACATTTGCAGAGATGCAACTTCTGATCCGAACACCGTTTCACTAGAATATGTAAATCAAATGGTGAAGTTCTTGTTGGTTACGAGCCGAACATGCATCTTCAATTCTTCACCAGTATAGACTCTTATGTCAATTCTCGATTTATTTTGATATTGTGTTGCATACATGATGCATGACTGTTAGGTTGTGTTTGCAATGTTTATCATAATCAATTATAGAGTGCTTTTACTTAAACTTTAAAAAATCAACTTTTAAATAAAAGCATGTGGTGTTTGGTATAAACCGTAAAAATTAAAGTTAAGCAATATTTTAATGTTTGGTTGAATTTAAATAATTGCTTAACTAGTAAATAAATTACTTTATTTAGCGTTTACATGTCTTTCCTATTTTTATGCTGCTTAAAGTCCCAAAAGCATCTACTCATGTGCTTTTAACTTACAACGGTTAGACTGCTTAATTTTAGAGAAGCAACCACATAATCACCAAAACCAAACACTAAAAAAATGCTTATAGATACTGAAAATCAGATAATCACTTAAAATAAGCATTTGCAAACACTACCTTAATTAATAATCCTGATAATAATATTGTTAGAACCAAACAAGCTAGCTGAAGCATCTCTTGTTAGCTACCTCGAGTTTCTCTACTAGGTTGATGTTAATCTAAATCTAACTTTTGTCTTTTGATTAGTGTCCATTATAAGCACCTTTGGGATGCATGTTTGAGCCATTTAGCTCTCTCAAACCACAACCAAATCTAAGAAGAGCCACATCATCTGAACGAGTTCCACGCTAAATGCATGGCTATAGCTAGATGCCAATGCCTGAGCCATTTGGCCACCACTTTGAATCCTTTAAAGACCTACACTTCTGCTTTCATTCACTTCAATAGAATGCATAAATGTGCGTTGTTTGTTCCATGTTAACACATGTTTAGTTATCCTCATTCATATGCAACTGCTGAACTTATCGTGTTCCTCATTCTTATGAATAGTGAAAGTTGATGAGTTTGTTATTACGCTTTTTTTTGTCTGCAGAAGTCGTGTTTTCACTTAAATCAACAGCATCAGTTTTGTACTCTAAGGGGCATTTCAGAACTAGCACCCTTTTTAACCAAATACACCATCAAATACATAGAAATCACATGTTTCACCAATCAATAAAATGTATTTCAAATACACCCTTCAAATGTTATTTTTATAACAAACCAATCAATGTGTTTTGAAATCGCATACTCAAAACACACGTTGAACAGTGTCGGGCAGCTCGAACATGTGATTTTCGACGTTGACCAAAAACGCGCAGTGCAACAAAACCAATCGCGCTCTTACTAAATGATTTGTTGTTACTTAATCTGGCCCATGAACAATTGAGAGGGAGTACAGTATTAGTTAGGCATATGATTAACATATGATGCAAAGTAGTTAGTTTGTCCACCAAATTACTACCAACTTTATCTTCTAGTAATAAAAAATATTAGTACTCCACTAATGACAGAATTGATGCTTAAGCGTTTGTCAAATAATAATATAAGTTCACTTTCCAATTTCTATAGTAATTCTAATTTGAATAATTTGCACTTGCGGTTGAAGAATGAGCCAAATTACTTCACTTTATGGCCAAGATTTCTTCTCCTTTTTCTCCTATAATCTGTTTAGTGGAAACTTTATGAACAAATAAATGTATAATACTGTATAAAGTCAAAGAAAGCTGAATTTAGATGTTGCACGAGTATATGTTGTGCTCCATGCATATGTAAATTAATGTCGAATACTTCGCTGAGGACAAAGATTTATGCTAAAGTCTCATAAAACACTGACTTTCCTAATAAAAAGCTGACTTTCCTAATGTATTAGAAAAGTCAGTCTTTTATGAGACTTACTCAAGATTTATTGATGCTAGTGGTAGTAGTAGTATTAGACGCTCTTCCACGTGAATACTCCGACTTAGTTCAATCAAATCATAACCAACATAGTACGTAAATTCAGTAAGCGAATGAAGATTGTTAACCTAATAAGTAAACACATGCAATAAGAATTGATGGAGTATAATCCATGAGTTATACAATGAACAACTAATTATGCTCTCTCCACTTTCCAATGCCAAGAATAACAAATATCCCCTAGAACTAGTATTAAGAAATTGGTCAATGGGAATTAGTAGTACTCCTCGTTAATCTAGATTTATGAGGGGAGATTATTATTATAATAATCTTTACTTAATTAACTAATGATAATGAGGAATGGGAATCATCATCAGTAGTTTATGAGCAAGTGTAGACTAGAGAATATTTATTCAGCTTTTCCAATGCGACAAAAATACCCTTGTGCCTAGGGTTCCACGATTTAGCACATTAAGGCACATTTCCCACTCTTTTAAAAATCAAATCCACTATAATAATAATGGAAAAAATAGAATAACCCTAATTTATTCGATATTGCGTAAAACTCCCTCTAACTATTTATAATTAGCACAATCACTAGGAGATGTTGCAGAAAAATCCACCATCTCCAACAGAAGTTTGGGACCATACTTGTAAAAAAAGTATAGCTCATCATGCAGTTTTTAAAGTTTTAGTACATGATTGAGATTTTAGCGGCTTGGAGAAGGATTTTATACGAAAGTGGTGGATGTTTCAATGACGGTGCGTGGTGTAAATAAGAAAAGTGAAATAGTGGAAGAGCACTGAAAAGAAGAAATTATTAAGAAAATGTGAACTGAATCTATTCGAAAGTATATATATTTCGTTTGATATCTGACTTTTTATAGGCAAAAAGTCATCAATGTTTTCAGATGAATTCTTGTGATCATTCATCATAGTTGCTACAGGCCATTTTCAATTTCATTCTCCTATAACCTTCTACATAGTATCTTCAAACACACATTACATATATAGTAGCATATAAAATAACATGACCGCTAATATTTAACAGAAAGGGTGTTATTGCAATTTTATCGTTCTTTGTAATTCATTCATAACATTTTAATACCATAGGGTGTTTACTGTTACGTTAACAAGGAAATAATAAGATAATACTCCAATACTAATAAAAATGATATACTCAGATGTAATAAATAAAAATATATGGAGGTAGAGTAAATTTGATTGTAATGTAGGGCATGTACTCATATCGAGTTAAAACAAAATGGTCAGTCACGCATGCCTATCTGTGTAGTCACTGAAGTGCGAGTGATAAAACAAGGCACAGTTGAGTTGTCTGGTTAATAATTCATAACTTTATCAGAACCTAAATTATTAATTTATTTAAATCAATTTATATGTTTCACGAGTAATTCTATTTTGATAAAAGATTTGCTATTTACTTTATTGCATTTGATTCAAAATCCAACAAGTGACAAGACAAGCACGTGACCTGCAAAGAAAATATTGCTGGGTGATTATTTGGTTGGTTTTCTTCTTTGGCTTTAGAATTTGTTACAAGATTATGTATGTTAGGGATCAACACAAACTCACGACACGCGTAGGTAGTAAAATAATATTAAATGAATTGTTAATTATTTTGTGTTGATCTTTTATGGTATTTACATAAGTTGATCTCTTTTAAGAATTAGTATTGTTACACAACACTCTCGTAGTATTTGGGTCTGTTCTAATTTGTAGGTTTGTGCCGTAAAATTGTGTTTAACAAATTTCACATATTAGTCCATTACACGCGCCTAGTATCCATCGCTTACGTTTAGGACTACTGGGGCCTCTAATTCCATTCGCACCTCTAACTTTCGTCTCTCAGTGTCTGTATCGGCCCAATAAAGTGTTCTTTATGATCTTAGCTATCGAAAGGGGTTTTGAAGAAGATTTACGTTATATTATATTTGAATTTAAATTAAGAGAACCCATTTTTTTCTTGCGGGACATATATAAAATTTAGGA
>JAQRGC011607076.1:0-12441 GCA_028659135.1 Plantago lanceolata | reverse complement strand
CACAACTACCCCCTCTCCACCCAAACCGTCCCCTGGTGAACCAGTCATCCATGATTGGGTCCGCACCCCAGCAACCAGCAGTAAGAGTGTTCACTCGCCGGGGTCAGAGAAGCCCAAATATGCCGCCTCGTTTCCACCCGTATCTGCAAACTCCAGGAGGGCAGCAAGCTTCGGCAAGCATGGCTCCAAGTTTCAGATATCACCCGGTGTTGAACGCAGGTCAGAACTCTCAAGCTCTACCCACTCAAAATCAACCTATCCTAATCTTGGACTCACCTCCAAGACAAGCAGCTCCAGCACTCAACCTGTTCCCACAAAACCCAGGGCTGCAGATTCCTGCTCCTCTGTTCCGTGTTCAAGCTCCACCAAACCAGTCACAACCACTACAAAACCTGGCGCTAACCTTAGCTCCACCCTCATTGTTCCCAATTCAGAGCTGGGAAGCTCTCACGCAGCTCCAGCGAAGGGGAAATCTGATACGGATAGGTACTCACGCTTTTATGTTCCAGCCGTTCTTCATGAGACCAACCATCTTCCCGGCTCCATTGGGAACGACAGAGGTGTATCTCGACCTAATCCAGGAAAGAGAACCCGCAGCGGAGATTTGGCAATTCCAGCACAGGATGGTGGTGACACCGTTCAGGAACCAAGAGACGCTGAGGATGGACCCGGTAACGTTTCCAAGCGACAACGCGAGAAGCAGGCCTCGTGACTGGACCACTGCCCGTCACAATGTGTGGATTAATAATTCCCCGATGAATATACTTGCTTGGAATGTACGAGGAGCCGGTAACCAGGCTCAAGTGGATGCTATTGGGACTGTTCTGCGTATCTATCGTCCCCATGTAGTCATCATTATGGACACACGTACTTCAGTGGAAGGTTCTAGACGTTTCATAAGATCTTTGGGTTATACAAGCAGGCATGTGGTGGGTTCCGAAGGACATCGTGGTGGTTTTTGGGTGCTCTGGGACACTCACAGGGTTTGGTTAAATGTAGTGGAGTCGACACCGCGCACGGTGCACATGGAGATAAGGGTGCACCAGAGTTCTCAACCGGTGGAGGTTACAGCTGTTTATCAGCACCCTCAGGTGGCTCGCCAGGGACAGGTTTGGAATTATTTAAAAAGTTTAAGTACTAGAATTAGACACCCCTGGTTATTACTTGGTGACTTTAACAACATTTTACACCCCCATGAAAAGCTAGGTGGAAATAGTATAAACTGGAATAGAGCTAATGTGTTTGCTGACTGTTTAATTGCATGCGGGGTTTCTGACTTGGGTTTTAGTGGTAATATTTTTACGTGGTCGAACGGTAATTATGCACACTCCTTAATTAACCAGAGATTAGATAGAGCTATGGCGAATAATAATTGGTTAAACCTTTACCCTAATACTGTTGTTAGACACCTTACGGCTAGTGTTTCAGATCATTGTCCCATTATGGTTACGACCTTGCCCAATAGACCAAATGCTAGGCAGTTTAGATATGAGATAGCTTGGAGTTTAAATAATATTTTTGAGTCTAATCTGCGTAAAATCTGGCTTGAAGACACGTCGGCTAGGGACCTGTTTTTCCAAAACCTTTTAAACACCCTTGCCGAAAAGGCTTTGAGCTGGCCTCTTTCGTCTCTGTCTGAAATTAATAAAGAGATTAGGATGTTGTTAGATGATCTTAGGGAGGTTGAGGCTAGAATCCCGTTTGATCCACATCACCTTGGGCCGGTTGTTAGTGGTCTAAGAAATAATATTAACTCCCTAATTCAGCAAAAGGCCCTTTTTTGGGCCCAAAGATCGAGAACAACTTGGATAAAGGATGGTGACAGAAACACGAAGTACTATCATTCGATTGCCTCAAGAAACAGAAGATCAAACTTTATCCATGGAATTAGAGACAGCGGGGGTAACTGGGTTCATGGGGATGATAGGATTGTGAACACCCTTAAAACACACTTCCAAGCCCAGTCCGAGTCTTCTGGGTGCGAACCTTGGGACTTCTCCTCATTCACAGGCCCAACGGTTTCCCCGGCCCAAGCTATGGAGTTAACTAAAAGCGTTACTGCCGAAGATATTAAGTCTGCTGTTTTCTCTATTGGGCCGTCCAAAGCTCCAGGCCCAGATGGCCTTAATGGACACTTTTTTCAACATTATTGGAACATTGTTGGCCCAAAAACTACTGAGTTAGTGTCCTCCTTCTTTGCAACGGGAATTATGCCAAATGGGATTAATGAAACCCAGTTGGTCCTAATTCCGAAGTCGGACAACCCGCAAAGCCCAGCCCATTTCCGTCCTATAAGCCTTTGTAACGTAACTTACAAAATAATATCAAAAGTGTTGGTAAGTAGGATTTCCCCACTGCTTGGGGACCTTATATCTCCTTTCCAGAATGCCTTTGTGCCTAATCGATCTATTGGTGACAATATAATGATCGCTCATGAAATGTTGCATTCTCTGAATAGGAAGAAAGGTGCAAGATTTTCCCATATGGCCTTAAAGCTGGATGTTTCTAAAGCATACGACAGGCTTGAATGGGCCTTCATTAGAGATACCCTTGTAGCTTTCAACTTTCCGAGTAACACGATTGATCTTATAATGGCTTGTGTGCAAACACCTTCCTTCACCCTAAAAGCCAATTCAAAAATTTCCGAGACTTGGTTTCCGCAAAGGGGACTTCGGCAAGGCGATCCTCTCTCCCCTTATCTTTTCATCTTGTGCCAAGAAATGCTCGTGCACCGAATGTTAAGCCTATCGAACCAAGGCTGCATTAACCCACCATCCCTGGGTCGTTCCTCGCTTTGTCCAAAGATTCCCATTATGTGCTATGCGGATGATTGCATGGTCTTCTGCCGTACTTCAGACTCGGATATTGAAACTCTCCAATCCACCTTGGATGAGTACTCTTCAGCTTCTGGTCAAAGCATTAGTTGGGAAGTCTAGAATCCTTTTCTCGGCGAATACACCGCCACAAAAGAAGATTCATATCCGTAACCGTTTGGGCGTTAGACTAAATGATAGGAAAGACAAGTACCTAGGTCTCCCCTTCCTCCTAGGTAAGAAGAAAACGGACCTCTTCGATCATATCATTGATAGAGTTAGTCACAGAATTAACCAATGGTATAACAACCTTCTCTCTCAAGCTGGGAGAGCCATTCTTATCCAGTCTGTAATAACTTCTATCCCAGCTTACACCATGGCTGCCACAACAATTCCGGTAAGTACCATTAACCGCGTGGAGAGTCTGGCGGCAAATTTCCTGTGGAACGGCACAAGGGGAAACCATGCTAGGGCCAAAGTAGCATGGTCTAAAGTTTGCAAGCCAAAGGCCCTCGGGGGTTTGGGTATCCGGGACCTAAAAGCTCAAAACTCGGCTTTTACGCATAAAAACGCTTGGAGACTGCAGAATGATGCCACGTCCTTGTGGGCAAAGGTTATGAAGTATAAGTACTTCCCTAATTCTTCCTTCCTCGATAGCTCTTCTAAAACTTATCACAGCGTAACGTGGAAGTCGATTTTCAAGTGTACTCATTGGGTCGCGGACTCGACAGCTTGGAGAATCGGGAATGGAGCAAAAGTGAGCACACTGGAAGATAGATGGCTGGCTAACATGAAGCTGAGGGATCTAGTTGACGATGTGCTTAAGTTTAGGAATAACACCTCGGTTAAGAGTCTTATTTCAGATTCTGGCGCTTGGAACCTTGCTAAAATTCTTGAACTTTTCCCTCCTGAGATAGCCTTAAGAATTGCAGCTTACTCGGTCCCTTCTTTCAATAAATATGACGTTAGTTTCTGGGCATGGTCGCCTAGTGGAGTTTTTTCTCTCAAAAGTGCTTACCATTTTATTAAACAGGAAGTCTTAGTAGGTCCGATCTGGCCTTGGGCGCGTATCTGGCAACTGCAAACGGCTCCTAGAGTAAGATTGTTCATGTGGACGGCTTTGCACGAGAGGATTCCAACAAGGCGGAGGCTGTGGAACCAGAATGTTGTTGATAGCCCTAACTGCCCGATTTGTAACTTGGGGGAGGAAACGATTCATCACCTGTTTTTCGACTGTGTTGGCTACCGTCACCTGAGACGCTTGCTCTTCCCTAGCCTCCACTGTGAACGACCAGGTAGCCTCTCCGAGTGTCTTTTTGTAATGAAGCTAAATTGCACTCCTCAACTCATGGCAGTCACTATATTCTGGATGATATGGACTAGTAGAAATGACTTTATCTTTCGTAATAAAAGTATCAACCAAAACAGTATCTGGTTTAGAGCGGTGAAGTTTGTGAGAGAGCATAAGAGTAGAGTGAGTGAGGAAGATAGGATTAGGGGCTTAAGTTGTAACATAGAGTGTGCTTGGACCCCTCCCCCTAGGGATTTTTACTGTCTTAATACGGATGGCTCGGCTAAAGGAAGCCCAGGTGATGCGGGTACGGGAACGATTATTAGAAACCATAGGGGAGATTTTATTCAAGCTTCGGCTAGCTATATTGGGTGCACTGATAATAACACGGCGGAGTTCTGGGCACTTAGGACAGGGCTCTCACTTGCAAGAAATCTTAACATCACCAAACTTGTAATTTATTCTGATTCTAAGTATTTGGTTGATTGTTTTCACAGGACCCAGGCCCCAGCGGCAGCACATCAGGGACTTCTGCAGGATGTACAGCAGATGGCCCGAGGATTTGAGGAGATAATCGTCAACTTTGCGTTCAGAGAGACAAATGGAGTAGCGGACTACTTGGCAAATGTGGGAAGCTCACGGTTTAATGTTGTGGAGGGTTTATCATCTCTTTTGTCCCCCTCCCTGTTTAATGTATCACGTTTGCCCCTTTTGTATGTGTGGGATTCCAAACCCCCCTGGTTATGTAATTTGTTAGACTTTGATTTGCATTCCAAGGCCGTAAGAACTGTTAAACGGCCTTCGTTTTGTAACCTTTGACATTATTGGTAGTTTTATTTCAAAAAAAAAAAACTCTGTAAACCTTTGAAAGGAAAAACAATCGAATTAAATGCAGTACAGGGGCAGTTTTGCAATTAAATTTAAGTTCAAGAAATTTCGGCGGCAGAATTTCAATTAATCATACATTCTGGACCTTTTGACAAATTAATCTATATAAAATCCCAAAGGATTACATACAAATACATTGATGTAATAATAATTCTCGGTTCGTCTCTCCCATGGCGGCTAAATAATTCTCGGTTCGTATCTTTTATTAGTTCTTTTTCTCTTCAGATGAACATTTTATATTTGGTTTGTCGTTCGGAAATCCTGCTAGTCATATTTTATTGCTCCTTGTAACCTTATTAAGTAATGTCTGGTGAAAATGTTGAATCTATCCTTTTTTAATTGCAGCTATGCCTGCTTGGAAAGGCATAAAACCGAACAGATAGATTATTGGTTCCACTGACAATCGGGCTTCTTGACGTTCAGGGCGAGGTAGATCTTACTGTTTTGGTATTCGAAGCCAAAGATATGTTGTTGCAATCCGCTAGAGTGGCGTTCGCGTACTCAGAAATAAGTGACTGATCAGAAAAAGTATGAAAATAATGTGCTTTCAACTGTTCCAGATTTATTTTATCTGAGACAACAAGGCCTATTTATGAAATCATAATGTGTACGTATCATACTATCAATAATTCAATATATGGCGTATCAAGCTGTATTTGTTGAATAATTTTTAACATCAAATTTATGGCGTTGAACAGTTAAATTCATTACATCAAACTTGCCAGAACATAATATGATCCAATGATCCAATATATATTTTTATTTCCCTACGCTGTACACGTTTTGGCCAGTCAAATGATGATAATGCCTTCATATATAAACTAAAAAATACAAACTCAATATGCATTTCTGTCTCCGAATCAGTCAACCGTATAAACAAGATCCTTAGGCAAATGGAGCTGCTGGAAAACCACGATTTTCGGGTTGATGATGAGATCCTCAAGATTTTGTCAAGGGACAGAGTTCATGTTGATTATAGTGACATAGACGAAGTATATACTGATGGTTACAAAGAGTACGAGGAAAAGGATTATTCTGGAATCAAATTGTTTCAGGCTATGGAGAAGGTTGTAGTACCTGCAGAAAGTGATCCGGAGTGCATGAGTGTTGAGAAGAAACTCAGCTGGTTGCGTTCTCAGATCATTGGTGGAGATATAGTAATTGAAACACCTTTTGGGAAGCGTCACCTTACTTATGCTGATCATACGGCCTCAGGCCGCTGCCTCAACAGCATCGAAGATTGCATAAGAACCTATCTTCTTCCGTATTACGGTATGTTATTTATCCATCTGAATAACTAACCAAGGGCGGAACCAGGGTGCACAGAATAAATTTAGATATTTCAAGATTTTCCTTCCCTGGACTTCAAATCAGGGGTCCCTGTAACTCACCTGTGTACGTATCTGGTGCCTGCAGGTAATAGTCACACAAGCGACAGTCATGTTGGATATCACACCACTGCGATGGCGCATGAGGCAACACGTTACATCAAGAAATGTTTAGGTGGTGGAGAGGATGATGCATTGATATTTTGCGGATCGGGTGCCACTGCAGCCATCAAGCGCCTACAGGAAGTTATGGGATTAGCAATTCCCTCAATTTTAAGGGAAAAGATGTTGAGTTGCTTGAGCGATGAAGAAAGATGGGTCGTCTTTGTAGGTCCCTATGAGCACCACTCCAACATCCTCTCTTGGCGGCAGAGTCTGGCGGAGGTGGTGGAGATTGGCCTTAACGATAATGGCCTAATTGACATGGATGAGTTAAAACGAAAAATCAAGTTCTATAAGTTGAAGAAAAGGAGGATTATTGGTTCCTTTTCGGCCTGTAGCAATGTCACTGGGATTTATACGGACACGAGAGCTATTGCGCGTCTTTTTCATTGGTTTGACGGTTTTGTGTGTTTCGACTTTGCAGCAAGGTTTGTAAATCTTCTTTGTGCATATATAGAAGCTCATATATATGATAGTAAACACTTAACAGTTTTATGCATGTTCTCATGATGTCTCTGTTTACCATTGATGTGCAGTGGGCCTTATGAAAAAATTGACATGAAGTCTAACAAGATAGATGGTTATGATGCAATTTTCTTAAGCCCACATAAGTTTGTCGGAGGCCCGGGATCACCGGGACTTCTTCTAATGAACAAAGCCCTCTATATTCTGGGCAACTCGCCACCGAGTACTTGTGGAGGGGGAACAGTTAACTATGTCAACGGACACAACGAAAAGGTACATAGGTGACTTGCATACACTTCAAAAAGTTCAGTTTTATTCATCTGGTGATACTCATGTGACAAACAATTGATCAGGACACGTTATATGTGCATAACCTCGAAGAAAGGGAAGATGCAGGAACTCCACCAATCATCCAGAAAGTAAAAGCAGCACTTGCGTTCTCGATAAAGGAATACATTGGCTACAAAGCGATTGAGATGCATGAGCAAAAATACATTAGTACAGCATTGCAGATATTGCTTCCTAACCCCCACATCTCGATTCTAGGCAACACCACCGCCAAGAGACAAACGATCTTATCATTCCTCATTTATTCAACCACGTGTTCGTCTCTGGACATGTGGAGAGAAACTGGGAGTATTAGAGATAAGCCATTGCACGGTCCGTTTGTTGCCAAACTTCTGAATGATCTCTTTGGGATCCAAGCTCGTGGAGGGTGCGCTTGTGCAGGGCCTTATGGACACAACTTGCTAAATGTTAATGAGACTCGATCCCTCGCGTTCAGATCTGCCATTGAAAAGGTGAGGATACTGTACTCTTAATTTATACTGTTTCATCCTGCTATAATCAGTTGAACTTTATATGACAGGGTTACACAGGAATAAAGCCCGGTTGGACGAGAGTGAGCTTTCCATATTACATGTCCACTGAAGAATTCGAGTTCATCCTTGCAGCAATTGAATTCATCGCTATTTACGGACAGAGATTCCTGCCTTTCTACCACTATGATTGGAGAACTGGCTCTTGGTCTTTCAAAAGAAACGTTATACCTCCATTCAACACGGCATGTTACAATGCTGCTACGGTCTCACTATCTCCAGGCAACATGATCGCGGCCCTAGCCAAGGAACACGATGAAAATGAAGTAGATAAGTTACTCGACTACACGACCAGTTTAGCAACTGCTAAGAAGCTCGCCAGCCTTCTTCCCAAGTTTCCACCACAAAGAGAAGTGCCCGAAGAGATTGATATCGATCTCGTACCCTTTAAAATTTAGTTTTTAAGGACTACAGTCTAAATAAGATGAATCTGAGGACTTGGACAAAAGTCTGCAAAACGCTAGAGTACAAGGACTGTTTTGCAAAGATCATAAAAGTGTGGTGGGCTCGTATTAGATCGCCAGTCATTTCCAGTCCAGTTCGTACAATAAAAGTAGAGAGCGCCTTAGTTCGAAACGACACCAAACCCAGAAATCCCCTTTTGTTGAACCTTGTGCATTTGGGATCCGACTATGATCGTTAGATTGTGAGTATATATCGCAAATAGCTTATCATAGCAGTAGCACTATGTAAATTTAGATTTTTGTTTTAAATAGCAATACAATCTTCGAGTTTTTTCACAATCGTTTTTTGCCACGCCCGCCCAAATTAATTGATCTGTGGAACGCACACATGCTTCTCCATTGTGGAAACTCATTCGCTAGTGAATGGAGTGTTGTCGAGTCTTTGATTTTTAGAATACGATTACTAACTCTTAATACTTGATTTGTTCATTTTCTATACATGATGCACTTTTATTTGTATTTGAAAAATTCGCTAATATGCTCCAAAGAAACGATTCACTTCCATGCCCTACATATAGAGGTCTGAAACATGGGTCCAGCTAGGCTTGTAACCGGGTGCCACCCGACCCTCACCCGCCCCGGTCTGGCACCCGTTAATTGTATGCGGGTGCGGGTGTAAAACCCAACCCTCACCCGGAAACATTTAAGCGGGTTGGGCACCCGACCCAACAATTTATTTACTAAACTTAAACCCTTTAGCACCCGTATTCTGATAATCTGATCGGCAATGTTAGTTTCCTGGAAAGCATCAGTACCAATCATTCTTCTAGGAACCTGTCCAGTAATGAGAGGGATACTGTCCATCAGCGCATCGGCAAGTCCGGAGACTAAATTGGTGGCGCCGGGGCCGGAAGTGGTGATACAGAGCGCGTGGAAGCTTGGTGAATCTCCATGGAGGCGCCGTCGGGGTACTCGAAGACGTCACTGACGCATTCGCGCTCTAGGGCTTCGACGTCGCAGCCCTTGCGCGGCTCGTCAGGGGCAAATCTGAGGGGGAGATTGGGGATGGTGAATGATCGGGGAGAAATTTAGGGGAGGCAAGAATGGAGGGGCGGTTGGAGAGAGCGGAGGAGGTGGAGGAGTTGGTGGAGCCGCCATTGGAGACGGTGGTGGAGTGGCGGCTGGTTGAGGTTTATTTGGAGGAGATGGAATGAATTTGTGACTCCTTTTTTTTTTTGGGAAAATTGAATCTGTGACTGTGTTGTGACTTGTGAGTGAAATGGAGGAAAATTGTTTGACGTGATGGAGAAAATAATTTTTGTGTGGGCTGATTATGTGTGGGTTGGGTTATGTGCGGGTCGGGTTCTGGACGGGGTCGGGTTCTGAGCGGGTGAGGGTGTAAAACCCGACCCGCACCCGCACTTCACTTTATCTATGCGGGTGGACTGGGTGGAGACCGGGTTTTGCCGGGTTCCCACCCGGTTACAAGCCTATCCAGCCCTGCATACATGATACAACACTACACCTATCCGTTCAAATTTCAACATTCGCAAATCTCAAACGTTTCGATTTCAAATTGATATCCGATTGTTTCCCCCTTTTCTTCTTTTTCTCTGGTAGACATCAAACTCCATAAGATCTCCATCGAGCACGTCCTAATAAGTATAGACTTTAATATATAGTGTGTTTAATACATTTCATTACGATTTCAACATGTAAAATTAATAACTAAAGTTGACAAATGAAAAGGAAAAAAAGATCATCTCTTCATCCGAAGATTTCTACAATTTTACTACATTTTGAACCCTTTTTCCCTTTCCTTTATTATCCACTCCACTCTACTCCCTCCGATTTTTTCTAAGTGTGGTCTCCAGCTCCATCCCTCCACTCCGACTCCGACCCGCCACCACCGTCCTCCACCACAAACCCAGAAAACAATAGTCCATCACAGACCAGTAATGAATTACAGATAGATCTCCACTAATTACACACCCAATAACCCCAATTTCCCTTCTCTCTGTATCACTATTCACTCACTTCATCTTCTTTAACCGACACACACCCACACTCCCAACAGATAGATCCAAATCCAATCCTACTCTATAGTCTATACACAGTGCTCCATTTCCATTTCCATTTCCACCCGTGACTCCACCACTATACCCCTAATCTCATTACCTTCCAAACATCACCTAAATCACCACCACATTCAATCTCATTAACCCAAAATCAATAATTCCCCAAATCCATTTATTAAAGCTAATAAATAGATTTCATAAAAAAAAAAAAATGCAGCAAAGAAAACCACCCAGTATAAAACCACCACCATTACTCCCCACAAACACAAACCATTACTACAACAAACACTTCCACACCTTATTCAAATTCATCCTCATTTCCATGGCCGCTCTCACTTTCCTCACTCTCATCTCCCTCCTCCTCTTCTCCTCCCTCTCCTCCGCCTCCCGCCACCGCCACCTCGCCTCCACTGTCGTGCAACAGGCCTGCAAGGCCTCACGCGATCCTCTGTTTTGCCAGTCCTCTTTATCCCAGTCATCTCCTTCCACAGTCGCCGATGCGATTAAATCCGCCATTTCCGTCACCTCTGGAAATCTCCAGAAAGGAAGGTCGATGGTGCAAAGCGTTTTATCTAGCTTCAAAGGCGACGTTAACGGCACAAACGCCGCTAATAATTGCTTGGAGCTGTTAGGTTACTCGGAGTACCGGATCAATTTGGTTAACAGCGTTTTCCCACGCGCTGATCGGCTTAAGGACGCGCGCGCGTGGATGAGTTCGGCTATGGTTTACCAGTACGACAGCTGGTCGGCTTTGAAGTACGTCAACACGAGCAAACTGGTTGGCGAAACGATGTCGTTTTTGAACGGTTCGTTAATTGCGTCGAGTAGTAATGTGTTGGGAATGCTCATGAATTTCGACGTTTTTGGTGACAAAATGGACTCGTGGGGCCCGCCAAAGACGGAGCGGGACGGGTTCTGGGAGAGCGGGGCGGGTGCGTCTGGGGCGGCCCCGTTAGGCGGGGTGCCGGCGGGGTTGAAGGCGGATGTGACCGTTTGTAAGAGTGGGTGTGATCATGATACGGTTCAGAACGCGGTTGAGGCGGCACCGGAGCGGCTCGAGGCGGGTAAGAGGTTCGTAATCAGGATCAAGGCTGGTGTTTATGAGGAGATTGTGAGGGTGCCGTTGGACAAGAAGAATGTGGTGTTTTTGGGTGATGGGATTGGAAAGACTGTTATTACCGGTTCCGGGAGCGTTGGACAGCAAGGGATGACCACCTATAACTCAGCTACTGTTGGTAAGTTCTTGTAGCAGTACTATGTGTGTTATGTTATTATGTTCGAGCTTTTAGTAGAGTTGGAATTATGTTGATATATTATGTTAGTCTCTTTTTATTGGAGAATTTGATATGGTTCTTGACCTGTTATGTTATGTTATGTTAGCTAGTGCTTGTTCTGAGTTAGGCTCTCTTCAGGCGAAGAGAACAGAACCTTATTGAAGTGAGGTACGTAGAATTCTGTGAAAGTGACTCGAAACTAAGTTTGATAGGTGTTGATTGAAAGAATTGAGATTAGTTAAAGATAAATATAGATAAAGTAGTGTTTGCGTGCAAATGCATTGGGTGGTAGTGAGGACATTGCTTGCAAACTAGTGTCTGCAAGCACACACTACATGTTTGTGAAGTGGATGTCCATTTAGATTCTGTTTTACCTAATATGCCACTTGTGTATACTAACATACTGAAACTGGTGGTGCAGGAGTGATTGGTGATGGATTTATGGCAACTGGTGTCACCTTCCAGAACACGGCTGGCCCCGTCGCTCACCAAGCCGTGGCTTTCCGATCAGACAGTGATCTCTCAATCGTAGAAAACTGTGAGTTTCTTGGCAACCAAGACACCTTGTATGCTCATAGCTTACGCCAATACTACAAGTCATGCCGGATCCAAGGGAATGTTGACTTCATTTTCGGGAACTCGGCTGCATTTTTCCAAGATTGCCAGATCCTTATTGCTCCGCGCCAACAAAAGCCTGAGAGCGGTGAGAAGAATGCCGTAACAGCTCATGGGAGAATAGACCCGGGCCAGACTACGGGGTTTGTGTTCCAGAATTGTGTGATCAACGGCACTGATGCATATATGGCCTTGTATTATAGCAAGCCTAAGGTGCACAAGAATTTCTTGGGCAGGCCGTGGAA
>JAQRGC011605369.1:0-11005 GCA_028659135.1 Plantago lanceolata | reverse complement strand
TGATACATTTGCAGACATATCTCATAGAAACCTTCACCGACATGAAAAAACTTCGACTATTTTAAATTAAAACCTTTATCAATTCCAAGCAAAACCTTAAACATATCTCATAGAAACCTTCACCGACATGAAAAAACTTGACTATTTTAAATTAAAACCTTTATCACTTCTTTCATACATTCGCAAATAAAAATTCACTACGTAAAATAATAGGGACAAATGCTTCATCCCACATATAAAATGTATCTTACTCTTGCATCATCATAATTACTGTAAAATTCAAGATCGGTGGTGTACTTGATCTAGATCTCTCTCCAAGGCTCCCAGTACCTTGTCCATCAATATACTCTTCAGCATTTGCAAGCTGCCACAAAAGTTGCAAATTTAGCATTCCATATATATCACAAACATATGGAAGGAAGTCAATTTACGTAGTTCAGGATAAGTATTTTTTTTTTAAACAGCCAAACAATTTTTTTATTAAGAACTATGACCCGAGGTCGCGACACGAGTGCAAAAGGCTTGCACCAGAAGCGTACACCAGCTAAGTCCATACCTTACATCATCAGAACCAAACCAAAAGCAATCCTAATCTTCACTCCAACTGTATTACAGATACCCCAGCCTTAATACAAAAAATAAGATAAACCACAACATTAATACAAGGCAGCATGCAACACAACCATTGACACTACATGACCCTCATATATCCGAACCAGAGAGCTACAAAGGCCATGATCCACATCAAACAGAAACTAAAATTTTACAATAGATACCTGTAGGTTCATGTACGAATCAAGACAAGAAATCCTGAAGAAAATCACAAGGAATGAAATATTAAGTGTAAAGAAGTTGGTAAAGCCCCTCTTCACGGGCCATATGTACTATAAATGTTAATAGACAGCAAAACTTAGAATATTAAAAACAATTACTGAAAGGTTGGTACCTTTGTATTCTACAGGCCAGCAAATGAGCTTCTATACCTACCATGTTTCTATATGCTTGGTTTCTCGTTCAGGTTACCTGTGTTTACGATAGTGTTGGTGATCTCATTTCCAAACACTCTCCGCTTTGAACTGTTCTCATCCAACGGACCAGAAAATCCACGTTTGGCACTCTCCTCTGCAAGGCTATCCACTTAAATGATGGTTTTCCAATTGAATCGCGAATCTGCAAGTTTATTTAACAACAAAGTCAGGCCTCGTAAATATCATCTATCAAAAGTTCAACTTGAATGGACTGCAGTTTATACATTCTACAAACAGTTAAAGGAAGAACCAATTTCCTAATAACCGTCTTTCTCTTTCGCATCTCAGTTCAGCAACCTCAAAATGAACTAGAAACCTTAATATATTTATCAAAAAACCTGAAGTCTTTCGATTTAAAACCTTAATATAATAGGACAGGGCTGTGCAAATGGCATATATACATCTAGTTAGGTCTAGTTAGAATTAGAACTGTTGTCATGCAGATCTAATTTTAATCAGTTGCTTCTTCTCACGACACAAATCTTCAATGTATACACTCCAATCTATATGACAAATTCAGTTGCAATAAATCCTACACATTATAGATAGAAACTATTACGACCAATACATCAAACCTTTAATCATGTTAGAAGAAACTTTAAACATTCGGTATGAAAACCATTGTTTCTGTTTAAATTGCTAAACACATAATTAACACCACACACATTAGTACACTCAACAACAATGTACTACTTACTATTACTAATACTACACAAATACACATCACACATGTATCTACTACTTACTACGACTACTAATACTAGCACTGCTACCATTGAGTTTAATAGTCCCAAAACTCCGTAATTCCCACAGCTGCACACAGTAACAGCAGGTCGACTAATGGGCAGCACAATCTTTGCAGCTTTGTACATGTTCAAATACTGTATACATAAACCCGGACAATAACAATGTGAAAACATTAGATATTTCTCACAGAAAATTACACATTCCAATAAAAACCATAATGCATATAGTGGAACCAACTTTAAGCATTCAATGTCTACGTAACTTAAACAATTTTCGAAACCTTAAACAAATTCTACATAAGCCTTGAAATAGTTATAGTGAAACCTTTATAATGTTGAGACAACAACAAAAAACAACAGTTTTGCATCCAACAATAATCTCAGTAGGCTGATTTATGAAAATGCACATGAGTAAAATGAGAATTCAATATAGCAACATAAGAAACTGATTTAGTTTTCATCAGATGAATCTGAACAATCAGAATTCAACATAAGAATTCAAAATACTCAGCCAACAAACCTCACCATTCCATTAAAACTGAACAATCAGCACATCAGAAATGTGGATACTAGAATCGTGCTAGTACTTCAACTCTAAAGGTCAACAACAACAACATCGATCCATGGAGAATCAACCAAACAGAATCAACAGCAACAACAAAAACATAATAAAGTCAAACAAATCGACATACATACCTGCGCAATCCACCAGAGTTTGAAGAAGAGCTTGGAGGCTTGAGGATGATACAGAAATGCCGTTCGAATTTGGATCTGAAAAAACCCTAGCAAACCGGGAAAACCCTAGCAAATAGGACACAATCGACGATTCGCTGGCGGTGGAAGTCAGCGACGAGAGCCTGGTGGTGGCATACGGCGGCGATGACGACGAACTGGACGGCGGACGGCGGCGGTGAGATCGGGAGGTTCTCTCTCTCTACTCTCTAGAACACTTTCCAATGTTTCTCTCTCTAAACCGATACAACAATGATAGAAACGTGAAATATCTGGGTTGTTTTTTAAATTTATATGTAACCCGGAATCAGGAATCCAAATACCCGCTTATCCATTTACAAATCCGCGAAATTAACTAATAAAACAGGATCAATCCATATTAAACTAATTAGTGAGTCTCTTTGGTCTTTTCTAAGAAGGTTGGTCTTTCTAAAGACTAATTATTAAATTAATTACTAATTCTAAAAGAAAACCAACTTATGTAAATACCATATAAAGATCAATGCAAAACAATTCATATTAAGCGTTATAAATTTTATGCCCCTAAATGTGTTGTAAATTTGTATTGATCTTTTTTTTAATATTTTTAATAAGTGGTCTTCCCGGAGAAGTACTCTTAATTAATTAATTAAGATTGTGCACATGCCTTGTTGTGAATTAACATTGCCATAAATAAATAACTGAAAATTTCATAATTACACACAACGGTAACTTTTGAACAGTCACCAACAACGGCACAATCAAGCGCATCTCACAAAAGGAAAACAAAATCCTAGCCGTTGATCAAATCCCACAATCTTACGGCCCCAATTTTAAAAAAATAAGACCGTTGTAAATCAAGCGCCGCTTACACAAAGCTCTATTAAAAGAGGCGTCTTGTTTCCTCAATTTCACAATTTTTTCTCAGAGAGATCAGAGTTCGAGGAAACCTGTTAATTTTCTTCAACAATGGCTTCAAGAAACGTCATTCAACAGCAAAATCACAGAGGTTTGTTCAAGATTTCTATCTCTTTTCGTGTTTCTCATTTGGGTTTTCTGGGTTCTTGAATGACCGGGTTTTGGGTTCTGTACTTGTGATGATGAGTTGATATTTGAGAGATGAATTTCATTGTTCTGGGTTTGATTCGGGATCTCTGTTAATTGCTTCGATTTGGGTTTTTATTGGTAGTTCTTTGTGATGGGATTTTCAAGGGTTTTATTGCTCCTGGAAAAACTGTTGATTTGGTTGAATGATTTCCATGGAATTCGATGATTATTGTTCTTTTTCATCTGTTCTCGGTTTTCGATTTGGGATGTTATTGCTGTTTGACAGATTATTGATGATTGTTTGTGTAGTCTAGTCTAGTAGTATGTTCATTTGGGTCTTCTTTTCGTTTCATTTGTTGATTCAATTCGATTCGATTCGATACGTTCGTTGATAATGGCATGTGATTATGTTGCTCCGAATTGAGGATTTTTCATGATTTACTGTTCAGTTCATTTCTTCTTGGTTTTTTTTTTCTCGGATTATTGCTGCTTGATTTGTTTCGATTGGGGGTTTTATGATTTCGGATTAGTTGAGTAAATCGTATGGGTCTGGATTTTGTTTCGAAATATGGTTTCGTTAGTTGATTCAATTGGATTCCTTTGTTAATAATGGCTTGTGAACTTGCAGGAGAGGCAGAAGTACAAGGAGCAATGAAGCAGAAGATTATAGCAGCAGCAGGGGAGAGGAAGAATCGCCGTGCACTGGGAGAAATCGGAAATCTTGTTACTGTTCGTGGAGTCGATGGAAAACCACTTCCTAATGTTGGTCGCCCTGTTACAAGGAGCTTTTGTGCACAGCTGCTTGCTAATGCACAGGCTGAGAAGAACAAGAATACATTGGCTGCTGCAAATGTCAATGGACCAGTAGTACCCGACGGGAAGAAAGCGGTTCGAGTGCCAAAGAAAGCCGCTGCTGTTGTTAAGCCCAAGCCGGAGGAGATAATCGAAATAAGTCCAGACTCTTCCCCAGAGGAGAAGAAGGTTCAGCAGAAAGAAAACTCTGAGAAAAAGAAGGCTCCAACCCTAACTTCAACACTTACTGCCAGAAGTAAGGCTGCTTGTGGGTTGAGAAACAGGCCTAAAGAGCAGATAGTCGACATCGATGCTGCTGATGTCGATAATGACTTGGCTGTTGTTGAGTACATTGAAGATATGTACACTTTCTACAAGTCTGCTGAGGTATTTGTCAATAAATATAGATCAATCTGGGTTGATTTGTTCAGTAATAATATGCTAATGTTTGTGATTTCGTAATGCAGAATGAGAATAGGCCACACGATTATATGGATATGCAGCCAGAGATAAATGAGAAGATGAGAGCAATCCTTATTGATTGGCTTGTTCAGATACACCACAAATTCGAGCTCTCACCTGAGACTCTTTATCTGACAATCAACATTGTTGATCGGTTCCTTGCCCTTAAGGTGACACCAAGAAGGGAGCTGCAGCTGGTAGGGATGAGTGCGATGCTTATCGCCTCCAAGTACGAAGAGATTTGGGCTCCTGAGGTTAATGACTTGGTTTGCATCTCAGACCAGACATACACTAACCACCAGGTTCTGGTTATGGAGAAGAAGATATTAGGCCAGCTCGAATGGTACTTGACCGTTCCAACCCCTTACGTCTTCCTTGTCCGCTTCATCAAGGCCTCAGTCACTGATTCAACTGTGAGTGTGTGTCCTTTTCAGTTGGGGTTTTATTTATATCAACTCTGAAAAATTTGTGAAACTAACTTTTGTGTGGACAACTGTAGGTGGAAAACATGGTGTTTTTCCTAGCAGAACTTGGAATGATGAACTATGAGACAATCATCTACTGTCCATCGATGATTGCTGCGTCTGCAGTCTATGCAGCGAGGTGCGCCCTGAACAAGACTCCAGTCTGGAATGAAACACTGAAGTTGCACACTGGTTTCACAGAACAACAGCTTATGTAAGTGACAGATATATTGCTTAAGTGTTAGTAATTTCTATCTAGTTTAGGCCATAAAATGATGTAATGCTTACTTACCGCGTTGTGTTTAAATGATCATCAGGGACTGTGCAAAGCTACTGGCAAGCTTCCACTCAATAGCTGGTAAAGCAGACCAGAAACTCAAGGGGATATACAGAAAGTATACGAGCTCTGAGCGTGGAGCTGTGGCTTTAGTAGCACCGGCAAAATCACTACTGGATGCCTAACATGAGTGAGCGCAGGAGAAACAAAGTCGTTTTGTTTGTGACTTAGATTGAGTATTCTTCTATTGTTTGTTTGATGAACATTTTAGCTTGTAATGTTCATAATATGTAGTATGTTGTTCTCTGTTAAACAACATATACCATTCAGACAGTGTAAAGAAACAGCTACATTTTATAACCATATTCAATGAGATTCTTTTTCTTGTTCTATTTTCGAGTCTTTACAGTTCATTTTCATCAAGGAAAAAAATACCCAGCTGCTCTCAAATTGCTCCATTGTCCGCACTTCATGAGACATCGATATCCCCTTGCATTGTAATTGAGTTTTTTGTTTCGTAGAACAGATCCATTGCCCTGAATCATGCCGTAAATCACCAGTTCATGTTATACACAGGTTTTTATTTTCAGTAAATTGATTACTTTCCAGGTTACAATCTATAAGTTGACAGTTATCAAGTTCAAAACATGTTGTATCCATTAAGCTGCTCATATCACATGCCATTGTAATGATGTAAATGTTTCTAACTGAATCGAATAGGCACCAATTTCGCTATTCTATTCTAAAAGCACAAAAAGAATTTGACAACACAGTCAATACTTGACATATGGTTCCCAATATTCTGTTAAGACAACCAGTGAAATCCGTGCACCATGCTGAGATTTGGTACCTTCAGCTTCGCATGGATGTTCCTTCCAGATATTTCTCTGTGCATTAAAACTAATTTAGCCAATTTTCCCTCTAACCGATTAGGGAAGGTGTTGGGTAATGTTATATCATCCACTCAATCGGCTTTTGTGAGTAATCGGAATATCCTTGATGGGGTGTTAATAGCAAATGAGGTGATTGATGAGATGAGAAAGAAGAAGAAAAAAATGTTTTTGCTCAAGATTGATTTTGAAAAGGCCCATGACTCGGTGACGTGGGTTTTTCTATTTAATCTGATGGAGATTATGGGCTTTAGAGAGAAATGGATCAAATGGATGAAAGAGTGTGTGACGACGGTCCGTATGTCTAATACTTGTGAATGGTTCTCCAACTAGTGAATTTGCTACTCATCGGGGGCTAAGGCAAGGTGACCCCCTCTCCCCGTTCTTGTATCTCACTGTAGCGGAGGGCGTTAGTCGCTTGATTCACAAAGCTTGTGAGGAGGAAGGTTTTGAACAACTGCTAGTTGCGAAGGAGAAAGTGGCAATCTCACACTTACAATATGCGGATGATTCACTCATTATGGGGGTGTGGAATGAGAAGAATTTGTTAATAATCAACATCGGCCCTAAGGTGCTTTAAGCTTATATCGGGTCTTAAAATTAATTTCCAAAAGAGTAATTTATTCGGAGTGGGAGTTGATACGGCCGATGTTGAGCGTGGGGCTGCCATGCTCAATTGTAAAAGTGGAGTACTCCCTTTTGTTTACCTTGGGCTTCCGGTTGGGGGTAATCATAAGGAGGAGTGAAGATGGGGTAAAATCAAAGAGCGCTTCGAAAAGAGACTTGGTGCTTTGGAGAATAAGTCTCTTTCTCTAGGAGGTAGACTTGTGGTGGTGAACGCAATGTTGTCCGCACTACCTACGTACTATTTCTCCTTTTTTAGGGCTCCTCAAAGGGTGTTGAAAACTCTCACGAGCTTGCAAAGGAAATTCTTTTGGAGGAGTAAGCTTTCAAGTGATGAAAGGAAGATTGATTGGGTGAATTGGAAGCAAATATGTCAATCAAGAGAAGAAGGTGGCTTGGGTGTCAAAAATCTTGATCTCTTTAATTTGGCACTTCTTGGTAAATGGTTTTGGCGTGTTGTGATAGGAGGGGATGAACTATGGATTCAAGTCATATGCTCGAAGTATGGTGATATATGGGAGAATGCAAATTTAAGGAAGGCCAATGGTGACTATCACTCAAGATCAATTTGGTCGAGGTGGTGGAAGGATTTGATTAATCTAGTTGGACGGAAGGCATGGTTTCAAGACAATTGTGTTCTTGATCATGCAAATAACACTTGGGTATGGAAGGGGGATGATGGGCCTTCATATTCAACCAAAAGTGGATATTTGGTGCTTTCTCGAAAATTAGAAGAGGATCCTATGAAGAAATGGGAAAAAGTGATTTGGAATAAGGTGGTTCCTCTAAAGGTTTCATCCTTCTTGTGGAAAGCTTTCCAAAATAAAATACCATCGAAGGAAAATCTACAAAAAAAGGGGAGTGCTTTTAATGATATTAATGTGTGTTGTAAGCATTGTGATGGTATAGTGGAGACGACTTGGCACATTTTTGGAGAGTGCCATTTCGCCCGTAAGGTGTGGTCCTTGATTTATGGATGGTTAAAAGTGAATGGTGAGGTAGGGGTTACTTTGTGTGAATTGGTGAATAACCACATGAAGTTGTTTACAAGAGGGAAAAAGAAATGGGGTTCCATGTTTTTACATTGTACTATATGGTGGCTGTGGAGAGCTAGGAATGATTTGATCTTCAATAATATAACATGGACCCTAGGTGAAATGGTGGAAAAAATTGAACTTTGTAGCTGGTTGTGGTTACGAAGCAAAGATTTTCTCTTGCGTGGTAGAATATGCCACTGGTTTCTCGAACCTTTATTGCTGCTGGAGTAAGAAAGTCAAAAAATTCCCACCTTGTTTACTGGTTGGAACGCTGCTGTTCTGTGGGAATTTGGTTATTGGCGCCAGCTATCTCGGTTTGGGTCAACGGGACCATGTGGAGAAAGAAGGACAATCAGCTATGATGATGTTTAGGTGTGACTAGGAGTGGTCCCGGGAGCTTTAGGTTGTGGAGTCTTTGATTTGTTCGGACTATGTATTTGACCGGCCAGTATATTTGTATGGGTTTATGCTGCTATTTGGTTGGTTTGTACATGGTCTAGTCACCCGTACCGGTTGTACTCTTTTTTCCTTACGGGGTTTTATCCCAATGGGTTTTCCCCGTAGGGTTTTTAAGGAGGCAACGGTATGGGATTCGCTGGGCTTGACCATGTTTTTGGGTGTTGGAGAGGTTTCGGTGTCTGTATCTGTGTGCATCCCTAATGCAGACTGTTTTTCCTATTAATCAATAAAATCTCTTTTGGTTGTTTCAAAAAAAAATCTGCACGGATTTTTCAACTTGTTCTCTATACTTGAGAACCAATTTCTGTAGTGTCTTTATTTCTCCAGTTCCTGCTGGAATCTCCTTCAAATAGCCACAACACTTAATAATTAGCGTATCAAGCTGTGAAAGATGTTCGCTTTCAGCTCTCCATTCCTTTAACACCAAAGGTTCCACTTGGAGGTACTTCAATTGATGAAATTTCTTCTGCAAATTCCTGAAACTTTTCTTCCAAGATCTTCATGTTCCCTATACCAGAGTGTTTATCCACCCAGCTCTTTTCGCTACAGATCCCAACCCTGCTCACCGTTGAGGAACTGCATTTGATTTCATGTGCATGACCAGTGGCGTATGCAGCATATGTCAAGGGGGTCAATTGCCCCCCTTATTTTTGTGATGTGAAATACCTAAAATACCCCTGGGTATTTTGTAAATTAATATTATACCCCCATAGAGGTAAAATAGATTAAACTAATATTAGAAAATTACATTTACCATTAATAAGTAAGGAAAAAGGAATTACATTGACCTAAAAAGTAACACAATAATTCATCTCTTCTCACCCTCTCGTTGGATCTCTCAAAAAGGGTGAAAAAAAACCTATGTTCTTCATTCAGCTTCTCGGTTCCTCCCGGCAGGCGGCCGTACTTTTGCAATAAGCAATTCAGCATCCTCTTCATCTCAAACTGAAGCTTGAAACAGTGCCAAACTCCTCATCTCCTCAAGTATCACATAGCTTGAAGGTAAAATAAAGCCCAATTTTATTGTATTTTCTAGGGCTTTTGTGAAATTCTGCTACTGTCTGATATCTTTTATCTCTGAAAATTACTATCTATTCATCTCTGAAAATTGGAGATGATAGTTAAAGATATTGGAATTTAATAGCTAAGGCCTAAGGAGTAACTAAGTAAGGAAGAAGAAGATGGGGAAGAGCTCGGCAAACGGAGTAATAATGGATAATAGGAGTAATTTTTCTGGTTTTTTATTTGGAAATTTTTTATTTTGCACTCAAACCTTTTTCGGGTTTTTCATAATGCACTTAAACCTTTGTTTTATTCCAAATTGCACATAAATCTTTTACAAAAAGTTTTAAATTGCACAAACCTTTGACGGTGTTGAATTTTCTGTCAATTAACCTTTCATTTGTTTCAAATTACACACAAATCTTTACCCAAAATTTTAAATTACACAAACAATGAAAACATAGAAAAAAAATCCTCTGGTCCAATTTGACACCGATATTCATTCCCTCATTCCATGTACATCAAAAGCCACCGGAGAGGGCTGCTTTGTGGAAAGCTCCATGCTTGGGGGTTGTTAAGCAAAATCACCTTTAGCAAGAACACCATAGCCCTTTAGCAAAAACATCTCAAGATCATCTTCCCACTCCAACAAACTAACCTGAAAAGAACAAATTAAAGATGTTTAATTAAGATACAATAATGAGATTGCAAGTAATTAATTTCCAAACTACGGTGGGAGTGGCAAGAGAATGTTCAAAAGAATAAATACGTGTTTGCATAGAAACCACAATGTTTCTGTCGACTGTTTGAGCTTCTGGGTAGATTTGGGGGTTTTGCCGGTGGTCTGTGTTTGATCTGTTTGGTTGATTTGGGGAAGAAGCTTGTTAAATTACTATATTACCCTTAACTCTTAACAAAAAATTTAACACCGTTAAAGGTTTGTGCAATTTAAAACTTTTTTATAGAAGGTTTATGTGCAATTTGGAATAAAATAAAGGTTTAAGTGCATTATGAAAAATTCGAAAAAGGTTTGAGTGCAAAATAAAAATTTTCCTTTTTATTTAGTTACTTCATTACAGCTGTACCGCAGGAACCACCTAACCATAAGCTTGATTTTCATTAATTAATAATTACCTTAGTAATCAGTAAGCAAGAATTTGGACAAGTAAAACAAGTTTGAACTTTAAAGTACTACTATCGAATGAGTGATGGATTGATGAATGATAATTTGGTAGTTTACATTGAAAAAGATATATTTAATTCTATTTCTAATGAAGATGTAGTTCATAGGTTCCAAACAATGGTGAAACGTAGTTGGGGGCCGATTGTAAACTAAGTTTTTACATGAATTTTAAGTAAGACTGTTTTTGGGTTATTTTTTCTGTTACTTTAGATTAGCGCCCCCCTCTTGGTACAAATCCTGCGTCCGCCACCGTGCTTGATCTCGAAGAACCAACATAGCTGCT
>JAQRGC011604056.1:0-11734 GCA_028659135.1 Plantago lanceolata | reverse complement strand
TTTTTTGGCCGGAGTGAGGTGTATTATTACTATTATCCATAAAAAAAATTGCCGGAATTTGTGGTTAAGCTGTTGCGGAGTTTTCGTTGGAGCTTTTGGTTTGGAAATTCTGTGATGCATTGCATGGATTGATGTGTTTATTTTCGTTGTGATGATTGAGATGACTAAAATCATGGATATATAGGCTTAGGTTTCTTCTTTGATCATATTGGGTTTATGAGTTTGATGGAAGCTGAGCTTACTATTTCTTCGTCAATCAGGAATTAGATGGTTACTAGCTTATTATGGAGTGTATGTTAATATCATAATATTTCTGACCTGGGCTGTTGTTTTGTTTGGCATTGTGTGAGCTGCGTTCTTCTTAAAAGGGGAAATGATTCAAATGAAGTAGTATTGTATTGGTTATGGGAAACTATGGAGATATGATCTTAGGTTTCTTCTTTGATTAGCTTGGCTTTATGAGTTTTATTGAAGTTGAGCTTGCTGTTTCTTCATTGATCGAGAACTAGATGATTACTAGCTTAAGTTGAGCTTGCTGTTTATTGAAGTTTTATTGACCTGGGCTGTTGTTTTGTTGGCATTGTGTGAGTTATTGGATTAAAGTATTAAACCTACCCTTGCTCTTCTACTACAATCAACGTTTCTTTTGTTTGGAAAATTGTTGAACAGGTGGGATATGGCGATTTAGAAAGAAATGGCAGGTGTCTTATTTTAGATTCCCTTTCTCCTTTCATTGTTATGTCATGTATGTGACTGGTCACTGGTTTTAGCTTCATTTTTTTTACCTGGCTACAATGTGCATTTGCAGGACGTGAATACCTCTGGAGAGGAAAGTTTTGATTTAGGCTGGACTACAGATGAGGACGATAAAATCCGAACAAAAATAGAGGCAACTTCTTCTGTCACTGTGAGAATACCTGGTGAAGAAGTTATGGCTGCCAATGGGGAGGTAGAAAGCCTTGTTTCTTATTGAATTGATATTAAGCTGCTGCTAGATATACCTTCTATTCTTACTTTCTAATTCTCCTCGAAATTCCACAACTATTGTTGTATACTTGTAGTTAGCCTCTGTGCAGCTTTGGTTCAGATTAAACCCCTCTCCTTTCGTGTCTTGAAATGTTTATATGTATTTCTCTCAATGATGCCGCTAGTACTGCAACAATTAAAAAGTTGGTGTTTCACCTTTGGTCTGTAGTCAACATCAGTCTCTTGCATTTTTTGTTTAATTACATTACTTCCTTATTTGTATCCAGCCAAGCTCATCAAGCGTTGTTTCCCATTCGAAGTTGGTCAAGGACTTTGTTGAAATGAAATTCCCGGAAGCACTGGTCTTAAAGGTCATCAAGGAAAATGGTACTTACTCTAGTATATATGTTCCAACGTTTTATTTGATCAAAACAACACTGGTTTTCCAATACATTTGGTTTTTAATACAGGAGAAGGAGAAGGAGACCCAAACTTAATTCTCAGTGTTCTCTTATCATACACAGTAAGTAAATTCATTGTCTTTAACTTACAAAGAATTGGAATTTGTCTTTTTACGCGCAAGTAGTGTGTGTGTGTGTGTGTGTGAAATATCGGATGGTCCTTTTCCATTACAGTCATGTCATCTTAATCCCTCTTCTCTTCTTTGTAGTATTTCTAACTTATTCATAGTCTTTGCCGCGTAACACCTGTTTCTATCATGAAGCAGAACTACACCAATGAACACCTAGTACGATTTCTTTAGTCTGTCCATGCATCATTGTTTGGACTGATATATGCCTCTTGTTTGAGTCTTCTCTGAAATTTTCTGGCTTTAATAGAAATTCTGGCCATACATGAAAAAAAGTGAGGTGGGAGATTTGCCTGACCTCTTTTACCTATGTGGAAACAAGGTTTCTCCAAGATTTTTAGTACTATTATTAAATGTGCAAAACTTTAAGATGTGGCCTAGGCTCTTTTGGTACCTGCCTATTGATGACATACTTCAGATGTCAGCTGGTGTTGGGTGGTTGAGTCGACAAGACCAACTCGTAGCAAAAAGTGTTTGATTTCTAGAGGTTCCAGTGTGTAATGTTTTTGCCTTTTGTTTCCAACTTCCTTGTGTCCCATCTCCCTTGACGTGATTAGGCCTATTGATATCAGTAATATACGAGTGTGCACTTGATGCTTGATATGTTACCTTTTTTTTTTTGGTTTGAAGATGCCATTTTTCATTTTTATCTCTTGCATTCATTTAGCTTAAGACATGACTTTCTTTTCTCAGCTGTTTGCTCTATGTAATCAGTTGATTTTTCTCAATACGATTATGAGTAAGGTAATCAAATGCTTCTTTTGTTGTGTACTTTAAAGTGATCATATTGTGTGCTGCATGCATATATTCATTTTTATCTACATTTTGCTCAACTTTTCTCTACTTGCAAGTTAAGTAAGGTCTTTACTGCCTGCATGTTATTTTTCAGGAAGAAGACTCTGCACAGCTCGCTATCGGGTCACCTCTACGCATTAGTTCTGATCTGAGCTCATCAGATTACAGTGAAGATCTTCAGGATGATTTTTCGGGCATAGATGACTGGTCTGACGATGAAATAATAGAGGTACTGTATATGACAACCCAACATGTTCTCTTAGAACACATCATTTTTTTTCTTCTGATCAGCAAAAACTTTGATTTGCAAGATAATTATCTGACTATCTATTCTGCAGAAGCCTTTTCTTCTTATTTTTACTCTTCCATGTTTCAACTTCAATAATGAACATTCATGTAGGAACCCTCTAATGCAACTTCAGAGAGGCAGCACAGGTTGTCTGAGAATGAGCAGAAGTTGCTTTTTTTGTCTGAGATGGGATTCACCATTGAAGAGGGTTCAATAGCTATGGAGAGATGTGGTGTGTGCTGCTTCCCAATTTATTCTGCTCAAATTTGTATGCCCCATTTGAGATTTTATCCTATAATGGTTGTACATGATGTAACCTTAAAACATTTCTTGTTCTGACATATTGCAGGACCAGACGCCCCAGTTGATGAATTGGCTGATTTTATTGTTTCTGCTCAGACAGCAAGGGAATATGATTTTTACCTTCCTGAAGATAACCCTATGGTTAGCTTTTTTTTCATTTCATTCTATAAAACTAGTATATTGATATACTTGCTCCTTATTTACATGCCAACTTTCTAACAGCGTATGCATAGCAATGGAAATATCACAAACAAGAAGAGGAAACATATTGAAGAGGAGGATTCAATTCGGCTGCCTAACCCCATGATAGGATATGGTGTGCCGTCGATGCCATCTCAACATATTCGCCGTCCTATACCTGACGGATTGCAAGGTCCGCCGTTCTTTTACTTTGAGAATGTAGCTCTTGCACCTAAGGGGGTTTGGCACACCATATCCCGGCACCTATACGAGATAGAACCTGAATTTGTTGATTCAAGGTACTTTTGTGCCGCTGCACGGAAAAGGGGCTATGTACACAATCTTCCCATTGAAAACAGATACCAACTTATTCCCCTCCCTCCAATGACCATCTCTCAAGCATTCTCAATGTCGACAAAGTATTGGCCTAAATGGGACCCGAGGGATAAGTTGAATTGCATCCTAACATCTCTCGCGAGTGCAAAAGTGACAAAGGAAATCCGTGATGCCATCGAAAGATACAATGATGAGGAACCAACTGAAAATGTGAAGAAGTTTGTCCTTGAGAAATGTAGAACTTGGAATTTGATATGGACGGGGAAGAGCAAGGTCGCTACGCTTGAGCCTGATGAAATGGAGACGCTCTTGGGCTTTCCAAAGAATCACACGAGGGGAGGTGGCATAAGTAGGACCGATCAGATCAAATCACTTGGAAGCTCCTTTCAGGTGGGCATTTCCTTCCGTTTCATTTTGCAACTGAATGCACCTGTCAATTTGTGTATATGTTTTTCCAATCGCTTGCATTCAAAATCTATTCCTGCTGTGGAAACTAGTACGACTGGTAGGTTTCCTTAGTTGATTCAAGTTTTGATGGTTAAATTGCGGCATTTATTTAGGGTGTCCAATAGTTTGTATTTTGTTTTTTATATCACTTGGCCGTTTATTGTTCTCTTGTGTATCTATCGGCAACTGAATACAAATAAGTGGACTGTTTATGAGTCTCATTCTTCTCTCTAGTTTTGTTTGAACATGCATGCTTGTATTTATTTTTAAGTTGATATGATAAATGCAATTGTAATTTGATGGCAGTTTCGACTTCAGATGGTTAATGCACCAAAGATCACTCTAGTTTAGATAGTACGAGTAAATTGCAACTGTGCAAGTTTCCTTTTAGCATCATTAAGTTCATGGCTTATTTAACATTGGCTTCTATCCATCATCAGTTTGGTTCTGACTTAATATTGGTTTTGAAATTAACGTAGGTGGACACGGTCGCATACCACTTGTCTGTTCTAAAGGACATCTTCCCAAATGGTATGAATGTGCTTTCTCTATTTTCTGGTATCGGTGGCGCAGAAGTTGCTCTCCACCGGCTTGGGATCAAATTGAATAATGTGGTCTCTGTTGAGAAATCCAAATTGAACCAAGACATAGTAAGTAGCTGGTGGGAGCAAACAAACCAGAAAGGACAACTGAAACACTATGATGATGTTCAACAACTTGATGATGCCACTTTAGAGAGTATCATAAGCTCCATTGGCCCTATCGATCTCGTAATTGGTGGCAGCCCTTGTACTAATTTTTCGGGTGCTAACCGGGTCAGCAGAGATGGTCTGGAAGGAAGTGAGTCAGTACTGTTCTTTGAATTTGTCCGTGTGTTAAACGCTGTCAAGTCAATTATGGTCACCCGTGCATCTCCTATGTAGTTACCTTATCCCCAGCATGTAGGTACCTAATACCTAATGATAGTGAACCTAATTAGACCCTTAACTGCTGCAAATAACTTATCTAGCCCCAAACTGAAGTACTCTGTCAGTCTGTCTATCTACATGATTGTCTGTGAAGGTTATGACTTTTTTCAATCAGTTGAGCTTCTTTTAACAGAAGGAAACTTGTACTTGAATTAAGATGATTAAATTTACCCCACTCTGAAAGTAATATGGGTAAACTGCATGGTCTCTTAATGGGACTCGAGTTTGCATGGTCTCTTACTGATGAAGTTTCCCCTGTGCTTCCTCGGCTACCACCAAGGCGGCGGTCTGCTCCTGCATCCACAAGATTTTTGCCTACCGTTCTAGATTATGCAACTCAAATACATACAGGTGCAGGCTCAAATTGGGTCTCAAATTAGTATTTATGATGGCAGTCATTGGTTTTTTTTTACCCCAATAGCCAACTTAACTCCAATGTGCCAAATAATCACTGGAATTTGGAAAAGTTTGTATACTCCCCGTCCCTGAAAATTTGCACTATTTTGTCATTTTGGGTGTCTTGTTAGAGTTACACCATTTTACTTCTTTGCCATTTTGAACATGTTTATAATAATTTAATATTTCACCAATGGACCTCACCTCATTTGCTACAAAGCTTTTAATAAATTAAACAAACCCACAGGTACTATAACTCGGTATTTAACTTTTCTCAATGTTGCAACTAATATGGGATGAGGGGAGTATCTATTTAAACTTGGGGCCTAATTTAGGGTACTATTCTGAGAATTGATTAATGGGAAATGATGTAACTGCCTGCATCATCAGGCTTTGGCTGTTTATGTGATATTCAGCACATCACTGTTTTGTTTAATCTCCTCCAATCATATCTTGGTCAATTCAAGGGCAGAAAAAACAAGTAAAAAAATGCATAAAGATTACAACTTTTTGATTCATTTTTAATTGTTTCCACAAAGACCCTCTCTGTATATAATGGCTCCTGCATCTTTCTGTAAATCAAGACTCCTAGCTAGTCCACAAACACACAGCCACACCACACAGGTCTTCTAGGATGCATGGCCATGGCTTTGGAAGCGAAAGATCTCCTCTTCTCGGTAGACATGTAAGCAGGGCAGTCCTTTACTGTTATCCTTTTTTTTTGCTGTGTTCTGTTCTTGAATTCCACTAGACTGTAATGCTTTGATTTATTCGAGAAGACATAATTTTAGTTTATATGATGGCATAGTTTAACAAGAGTTGGGTAAACACCTTTATTTGTATGCTGTGCTTCACCACACCACATGTTAAAATTGCACAACACATAAAAGGATCACGAGCCACTACGTATAGCAATGCTATATCATCAACTAAACAGGTAAACACCTGTGGTTAGGAATTTGATGTTTTAGATAGTGAAGTTTACAATTATGGTTTGGTTAAGTGGTGCAAGACTTTGATTCCCACCTCTGTGAACGGAGTAAACTTAGTTCGAAGGGTTTAAGTTTTTCCCATCCCATCTATGCTACTTTATGGTATTTGTATAATGGGGAACTCATTAAGACCAAACCAGGTCTAGTAGGTCGTCTAGTGGTCGATGCACCTCGTGGCTAGAAATTCTGTGAGAATTTGGGCCATGCATGAGCCTAAGAGTGAAGGTCTTGAGATATATATGAACTTGGTCTGGTAAGAACAATGTCCTGTGATAAAGTGCTGTTGCGATTCTCATAAAGTTGTAGGTGGGGGTGTTGTGTTACTAGCAGAGACTAAATTCTGTATTCATGCCACTGTAATTTAGTGATTGTGCCAAATTGTGTAGACTTAATGAGATTGTTCTTAACTAATTCTTGAGCTTCACTAGGGTGGGAGAAAACTGAATGCAGCTTCGGAGAACGGGCAGCTGACTGACCTCGAACATGGGGATGCTATACCGGTATTGTTAGCTTCCAGTTATATTTCTCTGACCAAGTAACTGCTGTTGTATCTATATGAAGTTGATTATGTTCTTGGTCAGTGCAGCCAGCAAATGTTGGTTTTGGCAGAGTACTATCCCTTGTAAGTGGCTGATAATTTGTTGTGTACTAAGTGCATTGTATTCAATTTGCCTCTTAGTTGTTTACTGTGACATTCTGTTGACAGGCAAAACCTGAAGCTGGAAGTTTGATTATTGCCACTATCGCCCTCTTGATTTCTTCCACATCTAGCATATTGGTGGTATGTATTGAACCTGCATGCAAAGTTCTATGTAGAGGATAAAAGATATCTAATTCATAATATGGTTTAAATCCGCAGCCAAAATTTGGAGGGAAAATAATCGACATTGTGTCCGGAGATCTTCATTCACCTGAACAGAAGTCAACAGCTTTGAAGGCTGTTTATAGCACAATACTAGAAATCTTTCTGATTGTTATCATCGGGTATGTGTTTTTTTATTAGTTTTATTTTTATCGTCATTTGTAGAAGAGGTTGTTCATAGGTAACCATGGTTTGAGTTCAGTCTGTTTATAGTTCATACACTAGTCATGTTTAGAAATTCAACCATCTGTAGCTTAAACACGGAGTTGTTTCCTCCAGTTCAATCTGTACAGCAATTCGAGCATGGCTGTTTTCGTCTGCAAGTGAGAGAGTTGTTGCTCGTCTGAGAAAGAACCTGTTCAGTCATCTTATTCATCAGGTAAACATTAATTATATTTTTCGTTCATGTTATCTTTGTTATATGCTTTTCAAAATATAGTTTTGGATTGATGGTAGATCTTGTAGGAGATAGCATTCTTTGATATTACTCGAACTGGGGAGCTGCTAAGTAGACTGTCGGAAGATACACAGATAATAAAGCAAGCAGCGACAACCAATCTCTCAGAGGCTTTAAGGAATCTTTCTACAGCCTGTATTGGTCTTGGATTCATGTTTGCAACATCATGGAAGCTAACATGTAAATAAGTCAATTATCTTAATTTACATAGACAATATACAAAGTATCCCTTTTGTTTTGATTGTAATCTTGTTTTCGTGTTATACTTTAGTGTTGGCATTGGTTGTTGTTCCATTCATATCCATAACTGTGCGTCAGTTTGGTCGCTATGTTCGTGAACTTTCTCACAAGACTCAAGCAGCTGCTGCTGTAGCTTCTTCTATTGCTGAGGTATCCATATCTTCTTTATTAAACATACATACATCTACCTAGAGCATTATTAATATTCTGGTTCCATTTTTCGAGTTTCCATGGACTTACAGAATTGAACATGATATGACAACGCTGAATGTAATGTAACATTATTTATATGTGCTATGAATCTGTAGGAAACATTTGGGGCTGTGCGCACTGTTAGATCTTTTGCTCAAGAAGAGTATGAGATTTCAAGATATTCTGAGAAAGTTGAAGAGACACTGAAGCTCGGGATCAAACAAGCGGTGAGTTTACTAATTATTCATATGGTCTTCACACTTCTCAAGTTTCATCTTTAACCGCTTGTCTTTTATATCTACAGAAAATTGTTGGTCTTTTCTTCGGAGGTCTTAATGCTGCTTCAACCCTATCAGTCATCGTGGTAGTCATCTATGGTGCTACTCTGACAATAAAAGGCTCAATGACGCCTGGATCTCTTACATCTTTTATTCTATACAGCTTAACAGGTAATTTTCTCTATGCAAATAGATGCTGATTAAGCCACGACCTTGCCATTATTACTAGGTCATGGAAAATTATGTCTTGGAGTGATTTAGTGTAAGCCTTGCAGTTGGAAACTCGGTGTCTGGACTTTCTAGCTTATACACGGTAGCCATGAAAGCAGCTGGAGCTAGTAGGCGTGTTTTCCAGCTTTTAGATCGTGCCTCATCCATGCCAAAATCAGGAGAAAAATGTCCTCTGGGGTTAGCTTCTCAATTATGCTTAGATAATTTTATTTTTCGAAGGATTAGAATAAATTAATCCTTCCAAACTGACTATTTTGATCCTGCGAATGTCATGTCAGCTGCCAGTTTATTGCCAGCAATGATAGTCATGAAAAAACACTCATTTCGACCATCATATTCCAACTAGATAGAAAATCTCATTTCTAATTTTTTTTTCTCATTCTCGACATGCCATTCGATGTCTGTTTGCAGTTTTAACTGTGAGGATATAACCCCGTAGATCTGCATGTTATGCTACTAGACATTATCCTGTGGTACCTCTTAGAGATTTCACATTCACTCTTCTTTCCCGGTGTTTCTTAAATTCATTGGCAATCACAAATAAGATGCGCAATCATTTATTGTATATAAATTTGAGCCTTATTATGTCACTTCCATTACTAACCATAATGTGTTAAAACAGAGATCAAGATGCAGAAGTTGAGTTGGATGACGTTTGGTTTGCATACCCATCCCGCCCCAATAACATGGTCCTGAAGGTAATAATCGTAACAAAGATTTTGTAGTGTCAAATTGTTGCGATGACAGGCATGGTGATTAGGTAGCTGAAACTAAGAGCTGATAAACTAGTTGCTTCTAATTGAGGTCTTTGATTAACTAGCTGATTTGCTAAATTAGCTAGCTCTGTGGCTTATCATATCAGTTAGCTGATAGTCTCGTGCTGAACAGAGCCTAAAAGTGCTTTGAATTTGTGAATGCAGGGAATAACGCTGAAACTACTAACTGGTACTAAGGTTGCATTGGTCGGTCCAAGTGGAGGTGGAAAGGTACGAGTACAACCTCATCCACACCAATGTCATATGAGTTGCAACATCGATAAAAATGATTAGATAGAACCGTATAAATACTAGAATGCATATACAGTTAGACATAGAAAATATGTTAATAACAGTTCTCTATGCTGCAGACAACAATAGCGAACTTGATAGAGAGATTCTACGACCCAGTCAAGGGACAAATATTAGTAAATGGAGTTCCTCTTGTTGAAATATCTCACGAGCATCTACACAGAAAGGTAAATCTACTGCAGTATATATATAGTACTATCTCAAAGTGCATTTGTGATGTTTAAAACTTTAAATTAATTCTGTCAGAGTTCTCTAATTTTACTACATTGTAATGCAGATCAGTATTGTGAGCCAGGAACCAGTTCTTTTTAATTGTTCCATTGAAGAGAATATTGCGTATGGTTTTGATGGGAAAGCAAGCAGTACAGACATAGAAAATGCAGCTGTAAGTTCTAAATTCTTCACTACGTTAATTCCCACCAGTGTATGACATGTATTGACTTTGTTTCCTCTGCATAACTACCAGAAAATGGCAAATGCCCACGAATTCATTTCCAAGTTTGCAGAGAAGTACCAAACATATGTTGGAGAACGTGGTGTACGGCTCTCTGGTGGTCAGAAGCAAAGGATAGCTATTGCTAGAGCCTTGCTTATGAATCCGAGAATCCTGCTTTTAGACGAGGCAACTAGCGCCCTTGATGCTGAAAGCGAATACTTGGTTCAGGTATTTTTTTTCCTTTCGTCTTGTTTTTCCTTGTTTTATTGTCAAAGGGAAATGCCTATAGATGACATGTTGCAGTTTAGTTGTAACAAGCACGGTTCAAGTTTGCGTGTGATGTTCTCATTTTCACCTGAGTATATCAGTCCCCTTCAACTGCTTAAAGACTCCATGTTGCAACCAGGTGTTGAAGTAGTGTAAAGTTGGGAATTCTATACCGACATGCGTTGATTGTTATTGGAGTTTATTGATGGCACATGGATGAGACATAGAAAAGTGGGACAATAGATCCATCGTGTTTTCTTTACCATGGGAACATTAAACAATATAATCTTAGTGAAGTACCCTCAAACTATCCGATGCTGGGGCATATCCATATTCGAATTGAACAGTTTAACCGAAAGTGCATGTGAAAACTGTGGTCAAGTCAGCAACTTATGTTGATCTACAACTACAAGGGAAAACCATTTATAGATGCCAAAATTTCACTGGCATAATGCGAATATTGTGATTTGTTTGTTTTACTAAGGCAATTTGTGATGCTTGTGTAGGATGCAATGGATTCTCTAATGCAGGGCAGGACAGTATTGGTGATAGCTCACAGGCTTTCAACTGTCAAGACTGCGGACACTGTAGCAGTAGTTTCCGATGGTCAGATTGTCGAAAAAGGCTCACATGACGATCTCTTGGAAAGAAATGGCATTTATACAGCTTTAGTGAGGAGACAGTTACAAGGACCAAAACCTGGAATTCAATAATATTAGTTGTTTGTTGGTAATCACTTGTCAGGCGATATTGATTGATGATACGATGTATGAGAAGATTGATGTTCGTTTATCCTGACATGTTATTTTACGAAAATCATCTGTTTGGTCTGTCATGTGAGATTTTACATACTTGTAATTCCCTGTAATGGGATGGATACATATAGAAAGTGTTAGCTAGCTAGTGTAGGCCAACGGAAGTGCATGTATAATCGTCCTGACAAAGTTATTGCAATGCGATCTCCATGAACGCATTATGTGCATGCACCGATTATGATCTGATCATTCCGAAATTCGCTATATCAGTCATTGACGTACATTAATCAATTGGTGATCACTCACTAATATGATGGATGCTCTGGCTTATGGATCGGACATTGGACATAAACGGCGGCGCCGGTGGGTAAGGGAATATGGGCTTTGTCCTCGTTCCCGGTTAAGTCTTGTTATTTCCATTAGAAATTTTATGGGCTTTGGACTCTTTTTCTTATTTACGTTTTGCTTGGAGGTTAAGTTATGTTTTCATATCTAAGCGTGGTAAGATATTCATAGTTTGAGTATTGAATTGTGGGGTAGTTCTACGGTTCATCCCCATTGTACTGGGTAATGTTCATCCCCATAGGTTGTACTCAGTTGTACTCAATTTCAGCCGTTGGATTGAGTACAATCTTTGATCAAGAGAGTTGTACTCAATCCTAACCGTTGGATCGAGTACAAGGGCTTT
>JAQRGC011603741.1:0-13493 GCA_028659135.1 Plantago lanceolata | reverse complement strand
GGGGTGGTTCGAAAGTGAAGCAAGTAACATCATAGTTGCGAACTCAGATTCAGAATCTAGCTTGACAGTCTTATAAGTACCAACATCATACACGAATGAGGGATTGCTTGGTAAATCTGGAAGCTTACCTCGGAGATAGTTGAGGTAATAGTGGAAGCTCTTCACTTCCTTGGAGTTGCAGCTGAGCAGGGATTTTGCGGTTGGGAAGAGCATGACGACGGGTGGTGCCTCAATTGGTGAACCGGCTGAGGCTTGGTTGCCGGTCGGAGACGGTGACGGCATGGAATTCGAACAGCTCATCGAAAATTGGGGATGTATTCTCACGAGTGAAACATGAAATTGGGGATCTAATTTGATTCTACCGATTTAGGTCATTCTATAAGATTCACTTTGGTCAGCAAAATTAGATATATGATTTCAAGTCCACATAGAATATTTTGGAAACAACTTGGAAGCATAAGGGACTACATATGGAAGAGTTATAAATTGGAGTGTCAAATTGTCATAAAATACACTGTCTCCCCATAGGGGACAAAATTGTTTACATATTGGGTCAAAAGTACACTCTCTTAGTCTCTTTGTAAACCCATTTCCTTATATGTAAACTTAAAAATGTCCCTTCCCATTACGTAAAAACGGGAGACAAATTGTACCAATATGTAAAAAATCCGTTTATAATTGAGTTTGAGATTAGTGACATGGTCCAACATTTTACGAGGCCCTTTTTTCCAGGCCTCTCAGCTGCCGGGAACCACCCAGGCCCATACCCCAACTAGGCAACTATCCAATCCAAGATCCATAAAATGTACTCTATATTGTCCATCCGTCTCAATAAATTATCTGCGTTGTGTATGTTATATTATCCGTTTAAGTTGTGAGAATCCATAATAAATTAGTAAAAAATAGATAAAAAGGAAACGTAATAAAATGAATGGGACAAAGAAAAACGGAGAACGTTATAAAATGGGTGGTACGGAGGAAGTACTAGTTAAATAACTCACGAGGTAAGTACGTGTACCCGGGACCTTGAGCTCAAATTAAAGTTTTCGAATTTGAACTTCGTAACTATTCCAGCCATCAAGTTTTAATTAAACAATTTAAGAAAATTACAAACTTGCGAGCCTTGTTGAATTGGTTAAGCAAAATGATTCATAATTTTTGGAATTGGTGTAGTTGGTGCTTTTGGATTATTTAAAGTCAGCTCTTATATATTAAGCGTCCTGGATGATTGTTTGAAATTCATCTGCAATTCATAAACTAAACTAATTAACGAACTAACATTGTGTCATGTTAACACGTACAAACTTTAATTAATTAATTAATGCCTACGAACCAATATGTTGTACACACCAAATTTCATACCCACGGCATCGCGTCCATATCAAAATTTTGCGTTGTTCGAGTCAAATACTTCGGGACATTTAAAAAGAAAAAAGTGATGTAACAAGGGAAAATAAACGGAATAGTAATAGTCAATTGCTTGCTTAATTTTTTCTCTTAATATTTCTATTTCTAATGATCCCATGGAAAACAAACACTATGCCACACGGTTTATGCCCTTTTGTTTCAGTGTGGCATGAGTCATGACGAAATCGTTAAAATAGCTTCAGTGTGGCAAATTTATTACTACTATAAGAAATTTTAAACCACACCTAAAATAGTTTCACTTGAGAGAGGCAAACTACCATCTCACTTTAACCCGGGCGAGTAGGGCATCCATATTTATTTAGCTACGGTTTTGTTATTAATTGTCGTCGAAATTTTTAATAGGATCCTTGTTAATGTTTCACGTACAAGTAAAACAAAATTAGATAGTGGACCAGTACTACTTCCCTGGTGCTAAACTTACGACATGCACGCACGACTTTCTCTTCTTTCAAAAAACCTAATTACCCACAGATAAACTAACAAAAAAACCTCTTATCCCTTTCAATCATTTCCGTATTGCAAATGTGAAAAACTATCCGTTTTATGCAATTACTTAAAGGTTAACAGCTACGAGTTTCTGATGTTGTCGAGAATAATATCTCGATCTGTACGTGAATGTTCGGTTTTAGAAGGAAATTTCGGATTCCAAATTACCTAACTACCAAACCAAATGAACGTGCATGGCTCAAATTCAACCCCCAAGTGTGTAATATTTATGGTTTCCAAATTCCACCCCTATTTGCTACTACTTGTCGAAAATATTAGTTCCTCCTAAACACGTTATATATTATAGTCCACTCGCAAATTAATAATATTCATCCGGCCGAACATGAATTATACATCTTTTAATGATCTTAATTCAATTCTTAGAAAGAATTTGACACATTATTAATACAAAAACTAGAATTTGACACATTACATGTCAATATATTAAGAGAAGGAATAATTTGATAGTTATCATTAGTGGTGGTTTTCATTTGAATTAGCCTTTGTTAATTACTTCATTAATTTGTCAACTCTTGTCATTATAATCCATCTAGTAGCTAGCTATGCTTCTAGCTGTCTACATACACCAACTTCTTGATGATCTTACTATATATATCAGACTTATCATAGTCATTTTATAACATCAACCGTTCAACACAACAAAAATAACCAACAATGGCTACACAATTCAACTTCTTCATGATCTTACTCATCTCCTCATCCTCTTGTCTTCTAGCATCCGCCCTCCCAAAGCTCCCCTCCGGCGGCATTGACTGGTGGTGCAACCAGACGCCTTACCCCGAGCCATGCAAGCACTTCATGACCCACAACCCGCGCTACTTCCCCAAGCACAAGACCGACTTTAGAAAAATGGCGGTCGAGTTAGCCCTAGAGCGTGCAATTAGGGCAGAGGGTAACACCAAGATGCTCGGTTCTAAGTGCAGGAACGAGGCTGAGAAGAGGGCTTGGGCCGATTGCTTGAGGCTATACGAGAACACAATCGAGCAGCTCAACAAGACCGTAGACCCCAACACCAAGTGCACCGACTTTGATGCTCAGACATGGCTCAGCACTGCCCTGACAAATATTGAGACGTGTCGGACAGGGTTTGCCGAGCTAGGTGTTGATGATTTTGTGCTACCTATGATGTCGAACAACGTGTCCAAGTTGATATGTAACACATTGGCTCTTGGGAGTAACGAGACGACTCATGAGACTAGCAACTATTACAAGGGAGGGTTTCCTAGGTGGGTTTCACCTGGGGATCGGAGGTTGCTTCAGACGACTTCAGTTAGGGCGAACATTGTGGTGGCCCAGGACGGGTCTGGCAACTACCGCACTATTAAGGCCGCCCTTGACGCCGCGGCAAGGAGGAGTGGAAGTGGGAGGTTTGTTATTCATGTGAAAAGAGGTGTTTATAGGGAGAATTTGGAAATTGAAGGCAGCAAGTTGAGCAACATTATGCTTGTTGGTGATGGCATGAAGTACACCATCATCACCGGCAGTAGGAGCGTTGGAGGCGGCTCGACCACCTTCAATTCCGGAACCGTTAGTAAGTTATAAATCAGCCTCTAACATCTAAAAAAAACTCGAATCTTATAACTCATTTCATTTTATTTTTATTTTTAAGTTGAGCACTTGAGCTTAACATGCATCAGAAAATTCTTTTGAAATATAATCATTAATATCTCTCTATAAATTGCAGTCGTGACCAGTGAAGGATTCATCGCCACCGGCATCACATTCCGCAACACCGCAGGCCCACAGAACCACCAAGCCGTTGCCCTACGCTCTGGAGCCGACCTCTCCGTCTTCTACCGATGTGGTTTTGAGGGCTACCAAGACACGCTCTATGTCCACTCACAACGTCAATTCTACAAAGAATGCTACATATACGGCACAGTCGACTTCATCTTCGGCAATGCAGCCGTCGTCTTCCAAAACTGCATGATCTATGCCCGCCGTCCCATGGCAAAGCAAAAGAACACCATCACAGCTCAAGGCCGAACCGACCCAAACCAGAACACTGGGATCTCAATTCATAACTCCCGGGTCATGGCCTCCTCGGATTTGGTTCCGGTTCTTGGATCATTCCAGTCGTTTCTAGGCCGACCCTGGAAGCAGTACTCCAGAACTGTTTTCATGCAAACCTATTTGGATAGATTGGTTGATCCGGCGGGTTGGTTGGAGTGGGATGGCAATTTCGCTCTAAACACATTGTATTATGGGGAGTACAGAAACTCCGGACCAGGCTCAGGAACTAGCCGGAGGGTCCGTTGGAGGGGATACCGGGTCATAACAAGCGCAACCGAGGCCGGAAGGTTTACGGCTGCAAATTTCATTGCGGGGAGGTCATGGCTACCGGCTACCCGCGTCCCGTTTACAGCTGGGCTTTAATTGTGTTTTTTTGTTCATCATTCTTTTATCTTCTACGCCTTCAATTGAGAATTCTTGACTAATGTATTTTGAATTTTGATGCTTGCATTCATCTATTGTGAAGTGAAATTGTACGTGTACGGTGTACCAATTCTTATATTATTGCAAAAATCAGAATAAGCTATAATCCATGCTCGAAACAAACTTAGCTAAACAAACAAACCGCGGATACACCCTCTAATACGAGGGTACTAAGATAAAATAGAAAGAACAAGCGTCTATTACCATCACTGGTAGAGGTAACCGCAGATACACCCTCTAATACACGATATGTGTGGCCTGGCATGATTAGTTTGTAGAAAAATAGAAGTACTTGACAAAATCGAAACAAAAGAAAAGGGACTCAAACATGGTCTTTTTCTTCCTCCTCTTCTTCTTCATCTCATCTGCAGAGCTCCGACTTCTGAATAGCTCATCCTGTTCCTGTTGGCTTAACGTAACATTCTCCGCACGAAAATAGTAATCGATGTCGCTCATATCCTTGTCAACTGGCTCATTCCTTCTCATCCTGTCTTCTAATTCACCAATGGATAATGTTTTGTCAAAAGAATGTCTTCTAATTCAACAATGATAATGTTTTGTGTGACGGGGCGAGTATGGATCTCTCTGTTATGTATATTACTTTGACAACAATATACACAACAGAGTATTGATTGTTTATTGAAGATGATCGGCCTTGATCATTATATATACCAGGACTAATTATTCATAATCAGATTCCTAGTAGAACAGGAATCTTCCTAAATCTCAGAGGAGGATTCAAACTTCTGTACCCACTAGGATTCTAGTAGTAATTACTACTAAATTCTCTGGCAAACCGGATATGTATGCGGCCCATCATTAGTAACTGTGTTGGAGTAAAGGGTCGGGTCTAATGGGTTATAACTGAAATGATACAGTGAGGATTCGTGTAGTGTAGCTAAAGGCTTTCCACTTAGCTCCAAACGTTGTCTCGAAGGAGTAAAATATGTATCTGTCTATCTGAATCTCATATCCCTGAACGGTCTCATAGGAAACCACCTCAATGCAGACAACTCTGTAATAAGGAGACTTTGCGGGATCAAAGGCCAAATACACCCTAGGCCGATGGAGATAAGCAGACACTAAATGGACAGAATCAGAACAGCAGGCCTCAAACATCATGTCATGGTACATAGCGCAGTTCGTGGAGTTTAAAGCAGCGGAGTTGAACCGGAGCCCGTTGCATGAGCCTTCCCAAGTACAGTCTATCCCAGATTTTGGATTTGACGGAGGCAGAACGACTAGACTGTTCATCGTTGATTTGGGAGATATGTTACGAGGAACCACCGAGCTTGCCTGAAGATGATGATGCTTCTCACTTCTCAGTGTTACAGAGATTTTATTGGCGGTTGCCTTAACAAAGACTGGACCAAGAGATGGTCCGTAATCCGTATCAAAGTTATTGGATTATCCTTTTTTTAGATGTATGATGTTTGGTCGTGTAATTTTTTATTTACTGTTGATGTAATTAAACAGTGAGGTTATTCTTGGAAATATAGTCCAGTTCGTTTGTTTGGTTGCGTTTGGCTATGGGGTGACTTGCATACAATAGAATAGACCTGATCTACGTGAGTATTTGTGTTGAATTGCTAGTAAGCAATCAGTGGCTCGTAAAGGTTAAGGTCAGCAGGGTTGGGTTCTGATTAGAAATCAACAAAGAACCAAAGTTCAGGTTTATGATGAGAGCATGACATTTGCTTGGAAACAAACTCGAAGCGAATAAGTGATTTTAGAGGGAGGCGAAGAAGAATCTCAATCAACAGATCAGCAATCGATCCAACAATTTCAGCAGAGGAGACTGCGCTGGGGTTTATGTAGATGCTGGTAGGGGTTACGCTAACCCCTACTAGTGGATGTTGCACTGGTTACCCTACAAAATCTAAAAAACGACTAGAATAAAGGAAATATAGCGTCTCCAGGTAATAAGTATCAACATGTTGTACCAACAATTGATTGCATGCATCAGTCGGACTCTTTTTCTAAAGCTAAATAAATATATAAGAAAGCTGAATTCTAGTGACAGATCAGTTTTACTTACATCTATAAAGCTTGCATCTCTACATTAACTTGATCATCATCGCCGTTTCTGGAGGGTGATGCGGCATCATGGCTGTTCATTTCTTGGACAGGCGGTGGATTGACTATGGTCATCGGCACAAGAGAGTCGTCTGATAGACGGCCTTTCATCTCCCGGTGCTCCTGGCACAAGGCACACCAGTGCATGCAGCAGTGCACCAAGCAAGGGTCGCATGGGGAGTTCTGCACCAGACATGAAATCCAACAACATGAGTGTAAATTTGGATCAGAAGTTTGAACTTTGAAGCATTATAAGTAGAGAAATCACCTTGAGGTGATATTTCTTCTGCACTGATTGACGGAAAAGGCCGGTGTATATACTGCACATCCACCAACCGAAGACCAAACTCTCCCCGATGAGAAATACTGTTCTTGGGTCAATCATACCGTGTAGAGCTGCGGTTGTTGCAGCAAGTGCAAGACCACCCTCAACGAAAATGGCATGACAAATGCATGGCCCAGTCCATGGGGTATCATCTCTTATCTGTTCAACGTTGCGGCCAAACAAGACACATGGGCAAAATAGTCCTGTCCAGCCTGTAGGTATATAAATCAATGAATATATTTGCATAGGAAATGGTAAGTAACTAGAGCAGAAAAACGTTGGTTTCAATTGTATGCGTTCCTAAGGGTGATTCACTTTAGAAAATAAATTATCCTAATTCGACCCAAGTCAATTGAATGAAATATGGTAGAGGCGTCCTAGGGAACCAGTAAATGAGTGACAGAATGATTAAAACAGATTGTTTAGCATAGAAAATTCAACTTATTTTTGGAAATCTAACTTTTTTAATGTAGAATTGGAATAAGAAACTCACAACTTTCAGTGTCGTTAGCACAATCAAATATGCCAGTTGTCCAAGGTTCATCGGCAGGTGCTCGATAGCTTTCTGGTAAAGGCTGCCCACATTCATTGCACTTGCGGACGTGCAACTGCATTCATGAAAAAATATAGAGCGACTTATTGTTCGTACAAAAGCCCATGTAATTTGAACACATTAAATGTGAACTTCAGATCATATCAATAATCCCACCGAACGAGAGACTTTAGGTGGACCGCATGTAGAAAAACAGATTCGTTAGAAGTTAGACCAGACGGGACCTTTCTTCCTACTTGATTGACTGCAAAGAGAGGACATGGGTGGTTTTAGAAACGGTCTTGTAGATACAGAACTTTTTTTTTCTTACTATCTCTCTTTGTTTATGTTAGGATTGATAAAAGTAGATGTACCAAACAAGAAGCTCTAGAATCTAAAGCCAGAAACAGCTAGAAAAGAGAAAGAAAGAGGTCTTAGCCCCAAATTAGGAAAGAGAAAGAAAGAGCTCTAGAAATCTTAAGCCAGAGTGCATCAATTAGTACTTAGTAGATGAGTCATAAAGAAGGAGCCAACATACAAACAAAAACAAACACCTCCCTTAATTGCTAAAAGTGATCTAATTAAGTAGGAAATGCATAGCGTTTTCCTAAACTGTTTATCCTGTAAAACTATCCAAGGGAGACATATTTTCTTTCAAAAGTAAGATTGGCATACAACTAGAAAATCCCCTGCCCTGTCGCGATTTTCCTCACATAAATAGGAAACATCAATACAGACCACCAGCATGAAGAACAGAAACTCATAAAATGTAAATTAAAATCAAGTAAAACAGCTAGAAAAGTGTGTAAAATTCATCGTCGTAGGAGACTCATTAAGAGCTTATCCGTTATCACAATGCAAACGGGCTCTATTGTACAAAGGCGCAAACTGAAAAACAAGATGGACAAGGACACAAGGTAAACTTCATCCAAATCCAACAAGCAAGAAGATACTCATCGAAATCTGTCAGCTAGACAATTGTGTAAAATTTTCATTGTAATGGCAAATTCACGGGGAGCTTATCAAAGTATCATACCAAGAACGGAAAGGGCACGCTACTATTCGTCTCAGGGTGAAAAATCAACACTGAGAGCTTATCTCTCTATCACAATGCAAAAGGCCTCTATTGTACATCAAAGGTGTAAACTAAAAAACGAGATAGGCAAGGTAAACTTCATCCAAATCCAACAAGCAATAAGACTGATACTTATCAAAGTCTGTCAGCTAAACAATTGTGTAACAAGTTCATTGTTATGGCAGGTTCATAGGGAGTTTATCAAAGTATCATATCACAAGGCAAATGGCACGCTACTATTCTCTAAGGGCGAAAATCAACACTCAGAGCTTATCTCATTACACAATGCAAAAGGACTCTATTGTACAACAAAGGCGCAAACTAAAAAACGATATAGACAAGCTAAACTTCATCCAAATCCAACAAGCAAGAAGACACTCATCAAAGTCTGTCAGCTATATACAATTGTGTAAAAGTTTCATTATAATGGCCAATTCATGAGGAGCTTATCAAAGTATCAAGGGCCCACTACTATTCGTCTCGGGCCGAAAAATCAACATTGACAATGTAACTTCATCCAACATCACAACTGATCACAAACTAGCAAAACCACATAATAATGCATACAGTATAAAAGTACATCTAAAACAGTCAACACATAAACAACAAACACAGAAATAGCCACCAATGGAGCTTAATTGCTCAAACACAATACCTGAGGAACATCAATAGGCTGGTTAAGCTCACCGGGCCTAATTTCCTCCATTGGCCCATGATCCTTGTTCAATTTCACATACCTAGACGGATGATTCACTTCCTCCGCCATTTTCCCCAAAATATCTGACAGAGAGATCACACAAATCACACAGAATGGAAGCAAAACCTTTGAATTGTGATTGTAGAAAGAGGGAAGGTGCTTACCAGCAAGTGATTGGAGTAGTAAAGAAGCTAATAGAAATGTTAATGGTGATGACTTTGCTTGGACTGGACTGGAATTGAAGGAATCTGTGAAATTTCTTGCTTTCTTCTTCACACTACCATTGTCGGTTTTACAAGGTAGCTTTGAAGTCGCCTGCAAATTAGAAAAATTTGCAAAAAGACGCCCAAGGATCATTTGAATTACAAACTTGACACCAACTCTACTTCCGTAACCGTGGTTAGATTTGTTTGTAATACGCTTTCTCCGTTTCGAATAACTATACCCATTGAAGTTGATATAGAGATTTAACTAAATGGACCTGAATTGTACTCCGTATTACTAAAAAACAATTAACTACATTTAAATTGAACTCTTTATCTTTACTCCATGTAGCCGGAATATCAACTTCGCTTGCATATTTATGTGACTTCAATGATCGATCTCATTGAAATATTACGTCATTCCATCACACGAAGAATGTGTCATTTGACTTTTATTGCATATTTGAGTGACTTTTATTCGGTATGGTTTAAAAGTAATTTGTGATTAAAATTGATTTAAAAAAGTCAAACTGCACATTGTTGATGAGATAAAGAGTATACCATAAAGTTAGAGGCCCAATTGAGTAATTTGTGTACATCAAATATTCCATAAATAACATTTGAAACATGAACAAGACTCATTCATAGAATCATAACTTACATGAACATCAACATTAAGCAAGTTGAAGACTTGGGAATCAAAAGCTTGCTAATCATTCATTATCTAGGACTCCAAATGACAAATTTAAGAAGGCCAGTTTCTATACCAACCAGCCCATGCAGAAACTAGCCCACTAATCCCAAGTGTAACAGCATGGTTACAAAATGGATTGGGCTCAATATCAGCAATTGCAATCACCAAATCTGCCAAATTAGCTGCCACAGCCATTAATCTCATCACCCTATCAGCCCTAATCCTGTTGATAATCTTCTTATCCACATCATTAACTTCATCATCACCCAACTTTGCAACAATCTCCCTTTCCTTCTTAATCCCTTCTTGAATGAGTATAAAATCAGACACTATGAAAAATATGTACCCAAATGACTCACCAAATGCTGAAATGAAGCTCATTCTCCTAGCCAACTTTGCATCAAGGACCCCAACTCTTGACAACCACAAGAAATGGTCGAAAAAGAAGTAGACCATTTCGCCTGCGTTCGAAAGCACGGACAAGACGCGGAAACTCTTTGTGGGGCCAGGGTTACGCCTTATGGCGTTGAAACCGGTGAGGAACCGCCCTGTACGGAAGGCCTTTCGACTCAACCCGGACGCGACTTCCCATTGCTTGGCCCGCGAGGCTGCATCGGGGTGCGAGTTCTCGGTGTGCCAATGGACAAGTTTTGATACATATTGGAAAGTCTTGACAAGTTTGTCAATGCCATCTCTTTTTGCTAAGAAGATGACCAATTTGTCTAGTGTGTCATCCATTGTAGCTAGCTTACTTGCAATGAGAAGAATATACTTGGAGAGATTGCATTGTGTAGAGATTTAGAAATTGAGGTGAGCCACAAAATATTATGGTTTTCGGATAAAACCAAGTTTTATATATATGGTTGGTTAATAATATTTTGTTTTCATTATATAACTTTTATGTCTCGTTCCTTATTTTGTCTGATTAAAAGATAGAGCTGAACCACCAATTTTTGGGACATGGAAATTGTAGATAAGTAGGCTATAATTGAACCATAGTATTCATATCTATAACCTTGATCACAAGCAAAATTAGATGTAAATCTAATCATTTTATCAGGTCGAAACTCAATTTTGAAAAACTCTTCTAGTATATTCAGATTTCAACTGTAAATCAATCTGTCACAAGACTCACAACACTAAACAAATGTGTGTATATTGAAAATTAAACAGACGAAAGAGACTCGAAATATTGAAATGCTCGCGTCATGCTTGGATTTGAAAACTCAGAGAAGCCTTGCAGCGCCTCATATGTCATCTGTACCAGATTGTACCGTAGTATGATTACTCTTGCGGTAACGTCTAAAATCAAGAAAGACGAATCACTGTCGTCATTTTCAGTACTGCGAATTAAGGCATGCACTAGGATGTTCTTGGGGTCAACGTAAGGCGAAAGTATAGTTGATAGGTCGACAATGTATTTGACAAACCACCTGGAATAATCTGTCTTCAGTTCATAGACGTTGAATTGCATGTCCAGAATCTGAGTAAAATGCAGATGACCACAAGACTCACCTAAATAGTATGAAGAATCTCTTCTCCTCTGCACGGGCAGGCTAGGAATTGGCTTAAGCATCTCATCTTCCATATCAAAGTATATATATGTGTCATCTGTTATGGAAATCCAGTGAAGGCTACCATTCCAGTACACTCCCGGGCTATAACTACTGAAACATTGCGAATATGGTGTAGTTAAAGGCTCCCCACTTAGTCTCCACAGATTTGTTTCCGATGAGTAAATATGTATCTGAATCACATATCCATGACCTAGCTCAACGCAGACGACTTTGTAATGAGGAGACTTTGCAGGATCATACGCCAAATACATTCTAACCCCTCTGAGATGAGCTGGATGCAAGTCAAATTGGTAGGAAGGTAGAGGTAGTGTAAAGAAGTCGTTGGTGGTGAAATTCCAAACAGAATAATTCACACTCCGAGTTAAAGGGCCTGAACAAATCATCAGCCCATTGCATGAGACGTCGATGTGGTAACCGGAACTCTTTATATGCTTTAACAGATTAATAGATGAATCATGAATGATTTGGAGAGAAGGGGAGGTATTTACCTGGAATGAACTGCTCATAGTAGCGCAAAGAACAGAATATTAGGCCATCTGCAGGTGGGTTCGGGTTTGTATTATAAATACGTTTCAAATTGGTGATGAGAGAGTGCCACTGTTTGGAGACTAACTTGAAGCGGACGAATGATCTTAAAGGGAGTCGAAGGAGAATCTCAATCAAAAGATCATCAACAAGTTCAGCAGCCGAGGAGGAGATTAATGCGGCTGGGTGATCACTAGTTGGTTTTGGAGTTAGTTCATCGGTTGATGCCATGGTCACGTTCGGTGTAGAACTAGTATTCAACCTTACTCCAGTAATCAGGTAGCGCCATCGCTTGGAAACTAACTCGAACCGAATAACTGATTTTAAAGTCAGACGACGAAGAATCTGAATCACTAAGTTATCAATGGAAACGACAATTTCAGCGGAGGAGAGTGATGGCTGCTTGGTGCTTGTTGGTTCGGCAGTTAATTCATATGTTCTTGCCATTGTCGTATGGGTCCTCTTGTCGTAGTAGTACAAGTATACAGACACTATATAATATACACACCGTATATAGCCTGCCGGAATCCTATCCCAATTAAGATTCTCTCTCTCAATGCCAATATTATGTTCCTCAACATAATATACAATGAAGGAGTTGAACATTAATTATTGATGATGCAGAGTTCGATTTGACACAAAGTTGGTGATGATATACAAGTTCAGAGTCCGGCGTATGAACATGAAACTGTTCAATGTTCAGTGTGCACTTACAAGCATACATGTAGGCCGTAGTTTGCACGCAAAATAAATAAATCATGGAAGACTAAGAACAGAATCAGACCTGTTTTCTGCCTCTTTCATTATCGAAAAAATTAGGAAGGAGCATGGATGATCGGCCTTTAGGCATTGCAGTTGAAGGCTCTGATTTCTCATACAACAAAGTTTGGCAGGTGTTTAAAATTTAGACGAGCGCAGGTACACCAACGAAAACAGGATCTAATCAAAACTTGATGAACAAATGAACATGTATATAAAGAAGCACACGGCCATCTTCCAAAACCTTCACTGGAAAGAAAAAAACAGATGATTATAATATTTAGCCTCCGATAACACTTAGATCTCCTTTAGAATAAATAGACATATGATAAATAAGTTAATGGTGTAGGGGTTCATCATGATGATCTCTATCTAGTCACGTAGAGACATGGAGCAAACACTTCTAGGCTTCATCCTGCAGAGCAAAATCTTGGGCTTAGCGTTTTTTTTATTCACGTAGCATTCACTTTTTGAACTTCCAACACCTCAAATTGTCTCTGCAGGAACATACAACATCATAGTTAGTATTGACAATATCATACTAACATGCATGACTGTGAAGAAGTGAGAAGTAACTTGGTACAACAAGCACAAGAGAAGAGAGTTCTCCATGGAAACAAGGCAAAGAATATTGACATTTTGATAACAAAAGAAATGCT
>JAQRGC011603569.1:0-11026 GCA_028659135.1 Plantago lanceolata | reverse complement strand
GCATATATATTTGACTAAGGTATCCGTCCTTTAGTTTGATTTAAGTTAATGTTATTTACTTATTTCCAATAAGATAGCATTTTGTTGCATCTGTTGCAGAACGAACAGAATCACAAGTTCCACTTCATTGGCCTACCAGACAATGTATAGCACTCAGTTCTGCTAAAGGGCTTGCTTATTTGCATGACTCGTGTGATAAAAAAATCATCCATCGTGATGTTAAGGCAGGTAATATATTGTTAAATGAGGACTTTGAAGCAGTTGTTGGCGACTTTGGTTTGGCTGAATTCATGGAACACGGGGATGCCCAGTTTTCAACAGACATTGAAGCTGCAGTTATCTCTGGTTTTGGGTTTGCCAAGCTCATGGACCATGAAGACACTCATGTTACCACAGGAGTTCGTGGAACAAGTGGTCATATTGCTCCGGAGTACCCTATCTACCGGTAAAGTTTCCGAGAAAACAGATGTTTTTGGTTATGGGATAATGCTTCTTGAGCTCACTACTGGACAAAGAGCTTTTGATCTTGGTCGTCTTGCCAATGATGACGACGTTATGTTACTGGATTGGGTAAACCTTTTTGCTACAAATGATCTCCACTTTGTTAGTTTACTCACTACTACAATTATACTGGAAATGGAAATGTTATTTAATGGCTTCACAAAGTAGGGTAAAGAGTGTTTTAGAATGATACTATGGACATTCTAATTTCTATAAAGGTAATATACAGGTTGTATAAGTTCAGGTAACTATCGTAGAAACCAGTTGTTGCATCTACAGTATAAGTTAAGACCTTCAAAACTTTCATTTCTCTTTCTCAAGTCAGTGTTTACTTTTCATGAACTTGTTAAAGGTCAGTTTTTGTTCATTTGATTTGGAAATACTTTGTTAGGTTTAATTAAAGCTCTGATGATCTGATCTCATGTAATTATCTCATTGCTTTTGAAGTTTTATAGACGTTCTTATTTAAATTACTTTACCATTACCTCAGCACTTGTATGCACTGACACTCATTCTTATAATCTCAGGTGAAGGGCCTTCTGAATGAGAAGAAGTTAGAAGCATTAGTGGACGCAGATCTTGGAGGTAATTACATCGATGGCAAGGTGGAGAAGTTGATTCAACTTGCTCTGTTCTGTTGTCAGGGCCCCCCAGAGAAACGTCCCAAGATGTCTAATATTGTTCAGATGCTCCAAGGAGGTGACGACTTGGCTGAGAGATGGCACGAGTATTGCCAGGAGGTAGAAATATTACCTCAGGAATCCAGTCACGAGCATTATCATCCTAACACAGATCGGAGTAATGTAAGTGTATGTGATGGAGGGTATGAATTGTCTGGTCCAAGATGATCATCAATCATGGAGGTACGTATATTTGATAGACACAAGACATTCTTTGTTTAGTCTTATTTTTGTACTAGTATTTATTGCATTCAGGGCTTTCAGGATGCAACTGTAATAAATCCATTGCTGGATTCACTCTGTATGCATTCAGTTAAGTAATTATCATGTATACAAATCGTGACAGAATCACAGAAATATATTACACTGCTTGAAGATGCTCATTGTGTAACTGTATGTATTGAAAACAGCACAATTTACAGGGGTATGAAAGATTGTAAAGTGCTCTATACCAGAAATGGTTCAAGGAGAATTTGTGTATACTTGTCACTTTCTGTAAAGTTTTACTCTGCCAATGTTGACAAAGAGACTGAAATGGTTTCTGTTTGGTTATTTGTCCCAACTGCTAGGTGGTACCGCGGAAACGTTAATAGGCGACATATTGATATAAAGATAGCAATGTGAAGAAGATAAGCACACCATATATATTTTGGAGGTGGCCGGGGGATGAACTCTCATTCATCGACAATCTCTCTACTGAAGCATGGTGGTACCTTTCTTCACATTAGATAGTCTTTTATGGTCAATTGCAGAGGATATTACACCAACTGAGACTAGGAGTAGAAATATCTACACACCGATAATGACTTATTTTGGCTTATTAGATGAAAAGACATTCAGAAACCAAGAGCAGTCACGGTTGACTCGAACCATAGCCACCGATGAGGAAATTTCCCCTATCGTTAAACTCAGCCACTATTTAGTACAAATACAAGGCATAAATTATAGGCATCATGTATGTGTGGCAGAATAATTTAAAAAATGAGAGCAAGAAGCTATGAAAGTAGTAGTAGCAGTAGCAGCAGCTAGCTGGTATTTAAGCTAGCTTTAATTACTTAGCGGGCCTAGGTAGGTAGTCTGAAGAGTTGAACATATGTCGAAATTAGGAGTTTATGACAACTGGAAAAAGCTTGTAGATGGTGTTAATGACAGAGAACACCTTCATCGACTCGCACTCTGTGATAGTTTCAGCAGCACATCAAGTTCAGAGGCATCCACTTCGCGTCTCAACAGCATAAGCTCCAGTTCACGCCTCAGTTTCAATTATGCTCCAGCATCCAATGGTACTGCTTATTATCTTTTTGGGTTGTATACAGTATATCAAATGTAGCAGTGATTTGGGATTAAATAGGAGTAAATTTTAATTTCATTTCCAGAATCTAAAATCATATAGTATATTTTTTTTTCCGACTTGGACAGTGAATTTCTTAGTGACGGCTATCTTTGCCAAGCCGGTCCAGCTAGCAGAAGAAGTGATTAAAGCTGCCGATGATGCCGTGTCCTTTAAGCAGGATTGTGCCGAACTCAAAATCAAAGCTGGCAGGCTCGCCACTCTCCTCCGCCATGCCGCACGTGCCTCCAACAACTACGAGCGTCCCATCCGCCGCATTATCGACAACACTGAGCAAGTCCTCGCGGAAGCCCTCTCCCTAGCCCTCAAATGCTGCGGAAACGGCCTTGTGAAACGTGTGTTCATCACCATCATCCCTGCCGATGTGTTCCGTAAGATGTCCTCCTTACTTGAAAACTCCGCCGCCGACATCTCCTGGCTCCTCCGCATCTCCGGCAACAACGAGTATCAAGGTTTACCTCCAATTGCAGCAAACGAGCCGATCTTGTGCTTAATTTGGGAGCTGATCACGATTCTGTACACTGGAAATGTTGACGATCGAGGTGATGCTGCTGCTTCTCTGGTTTCGCTAGCTCGCGACAACGATCTCTTTGGGAAATTGATTATTGAAGAAGGAGGAGTAGGTCCGTTGCTGAAATTGATGAAGGAAGGGAAGGTGGAAGGTCAGGAGAATGCTGCTAGGGCGATTGGATTGTTAGGTAAGGATCCGGAGAGTGTTGAGCATATAATTCATGCTGGTGTATGCGGTGTGTTTGTGAAAATGCTCAGGGAAGGTCCTGTGAAAGTACAAGCAGTTGTTGCTTGGGCTATTTCTGAGCTTGTTGCTCACTACCCAAAATGCCAGGATCTGTTTGCTCAGCATAACTTCATTCGGTTTTTAGTTAGTCATTTGGCTTTCGAAATGGTGCAGGAGCATAGCAAGTATTCTGTTGTTTCAGACCTTTCAGTGAATAGCCAGCCAAATACGATTATTTCTTTGACTCGAGCGAATAGAGGTAGGGAGATGGAGGATCCGGCTACTAAAGCGCACTTAAAAGCTATGGCTGCTCGTGCTCTTTGGCATCTTGCGAAAGGGAATGCTGCTATTTGTCGAATTATAACCGATACCAGGGCGTTATTGTGCTTTGCGGTTCTTTTAGAGAAAGGAGCGGAGGAAGTTCAGTATAATTCAGCTATGGCGTTGATGGAGATTACTGCAGTTGCTGAGGAGGATGCCGAGTTGAGGAGATCGGCATTTAAGCCTAATTCGCCTGTTTGTAAAGCAGTCGTTGATCAATTGCTTAGGATTCTTGAGAAGGCTGATTCGGGTTTGTTGCTTCCTTGTATCAAGGCTATTGGGAACTTGGCTAGGACTTTTAGAGCAACTGAGACGAGGATGATTAACCCGTTGGTGAGGTTGTTAGACGAGCAAGAAGCCGAAGTTTCTAGAGAAGCCTGTACTGCGCTGACAAAGTTTGCTTCCGAGGACAACTATTTGCACCTGGATCACGCGAAGGCAATTATTAGTGCTGGAGGGGCGAATCATCTTGCTCAGCTTGTGTACTTTGAGCAGGTTGTGCAGAGTCATGCACTGGTGTTGCTGTGTTATATAGCTCTTCATGTGCCAGATAGTGAAGAGCTTGCAGAAGCGGATGTGTTGTCGGTTCTAGAATGGGCATCGAAACAGGCGGGTTTGATGCAAATCGATATAATCGAGAAATTGGTACCAGAGGCTAAAGGGAAGTTCGAGCTGTATCAATCCAGGAAACCTAGAGCGTACCGATTTGGTTAATTACTTTTACTTGCTATATGAAGAATGAAGTAGTATTGCAAACCTGAAGTATCCTCTACAGTTAAAGATACTGTTTGTTAGAGTAATTCTGATTCCTCATAGTCTCGGTTTGATTCACTTAGAAAGAAAAAAAAAAAAAAATACGGTGTTCCGTTTAAATTTAATTAGTTGAAATTTACGAAGAAAGTTTTCATTTGTATGATTTGATTTGGAGTACGCTATTTGGGCATCTTTTTCTAGGTCGATGTTGTCTTGTCATTTCTTTAGATTCAACTTTAGAAAGTACCAGCATTTGTCAGATAAATGTATGCTTAACTAACCATGTCAAGGTCCCTTCAAAAAAAAAAAAAAAAAAAAAACTTGCCCTGTCAATGTAGGATTGAGTGAGACAGTGAGTATATCATTTCCTTCTAAAGAAGCTCTCCAACTGCAATTAGCCCGCGAAACAAAATTACAGTTGGACAGGACTGCTTTGAGCAGGCTATTGGAATGAAAGGGTTAAAACTTATTATTATCCGGGCAGAAAACAACTTGTTACACAGCAACATTTGGATCATTCTTGCATGTATAAAGTTACGAAGTAGTCGCTGTGCAAGTGACTTCAAGAAGGACAATACAGGTTTTTTGTATATAATTCACCTGTGTGCTTTACATTTTCGTGGCGTAAAACTAATACACATTTTATTCTCATCACATCAGCACATTAACGTGTGCCACACATGATGGAAATGAAACCACGTAGAATCAAATGAATTAATGAGGTTATACAAGACAAATTCAAGCACTTCCAAAAATATTTGTCGAAACAAAGGAGCTACACACATTGGCTCAGGAAGAATAGCAATGATGGTTCCCCCGGGGAAATGTGTTGCGCACTTCAAAATTGAAATAATTAAACTATCTCCATAAGCATAACCAAAAGTGTTTTTTGGCTGGAATTGCTAATTGGTAGTTTAAAAAGGAATTAACGCCTGGGTGCAAGCAGACGGGGACGGTTGCAGAAGACGCGCCCATTGGCCCTTACAAACCCTGCTACAACCAAACTTATGCTTGCCCACATGATTGAAAATAGTAAGTTCCACCAACTGTGCCCTACTGCAGGTAAACAAGTAAAAACACAATACAGTGTCAATGCCAAGGAACACATTTGCTGATTTCAGAATGGTAAATTAATATCTAAGAAGTAAAACAATTCAGCAATAAGTAAAGAAAATCTAACATGGTAGGCTTTCTCTCCGGTGGGTTTCTTTTCCCCAATTTTTTTCAGAATTTGGCAAATGTAATGGGCGTAAAAGAAAACAGTTAACATAGAAAGGGAACAGCGTAGAAAAAAGAAACTAAGCCTAATAAATTATTATAAGCAAGGAACAAAGAAACAGAGAAATCAGTTCAAAGTGATCCGGAATTGTGTATCGTCAATAAAAGATTGAATCCCCACTCAAGATGCCAGTCACCTTATTCAGAGATGTATCGTAATCCGAATACAATGGTATGCAACAACAAAAGAATCTTTATGAATGATCTGGAATTGTTTAGGCGTGAATGATCCAATAATTTCTATGCTAGATCAAAACTAAATATTCAGGCTATTGCAAACTAAACCCAGGTACCAAGTACCTATGGTAACAAATGAGTCCTAGACAAAGTAAAGAATGGAAGTGCAGTCTGACCTCGTCTTAATGACAATGTTGCAAAGAAGAACCCAACCAACACAATCCCGAGAGCCACTGGAAAGGACTGTAAATGTTGAAGACAAACATAAGCATTACATTAACAGATTAATACCTCAACTACATCAGAGAGAAACAAGAGCAGCAACATGTGTATAATAAACTTCTGAATTTATACCAAAGCAAATGAGTACGAAAGACCATGATAATTACATTGCATACCCAGCCCACGCACTACGGTTTTCATATAATCAGATATGTACAGAATCCACAATGTGGAATCCAAGCACTGTTCTAGTTCCAATAATATCAAGTGCTCACTTCAGATGCATAGTGCCAAGCTCCCAAGATAAAAAGTTCAGTGGTTATCTTTGTACAATAACCTAGAGTTCTTTATTATTCACAGCCTTAACTTACAACTGTTGGAAGCAGTTCAATGGAAGCAATCTGGTAGATTATTTCATTTGTACAATATTACAAGTTTGTTTTTTCTGAAACGGCAGTATAAACAGACAATTCATCTAATCAATGCAAGAATGCACTCAATTATGAGGCAGAATAACATAAGCCTAATAAATAAGCAAAGAAAAAGCTCTCATGTCGTAGCAAACTAGCGATTATGCGCTCTAATAGAGTCCTACAGTTTTGGGTACACTGACTGAGGCTCCTGCAATTTGCTCTTTACAGTATTGTGAATGTATGACACAGTTCAATAAACTGGTATATGTAAATGAATTATTTTCATGGATCTAGTTAGAACTGTGAAAGTTGAAACCAAAACTCGATTAGCAAAGCATTCTTTTGTAAATTGTTTCCTAATCCTCCGCTAAAAACTAAAGGCCCTTATCTATCATATCTGTACCTATAAAACTTGGAAGGTACTTCATGAGATAAACTTTAAAGATGTAAAGATGAAGAGAGATATAACTACTAGTTACTCACAGCTATAGCCTCAATGCCACCTTTCTCTGCTGCAGGAGTCGGGCTTCGGGAAACAGATACAATGAATTGTCCTTGTACTAAATCAATTGCATCCTACAGGTGGAAGAAAATAGACTTTTATCAGGACTCAGAGAATTGATGATTATTTTAGAGTCAGAGAAATGGAAAAGATTTGCCAGTGAGAAGTTTGGAGAATTAACATGACGTATAAGCTTTTGCACACTAAACCTGTTTTGCACCATCGCGGAAGTTGTTCAAGTAGTAGCGCATGAGAGCATTGTAGCCATCATTAAAAACCCCTTCCATTGTCCTTTGCCCACATCTGATATAAAAGAAAATAACTTAAATCTAAGCGATCAAGAGTTTCAGCAAGTACCATTACCCTATCATCAGTAGAAGTGTAGAACCATTCGTTTATCTAAGTATTTAAAATTAAATTCGCTTTAAAAGGCGATCACATGACAGGTGTTGAAATATCCCATATGGCTTGGGCAACAATACCGGACATAAATTTAAGTGGGGAAACCCTCTCCCATAAAGAAGGCTGTTCAACAAGGTATAAAGCCACTGGAGAAGCCAAGCCCAGGGTTAAAATCTCCCAAATGTCAACTCGACTCATGCTAGCAGTTCATATTCTGAGCCCGGGATTGTAAACCCAAAAATATGAATATTCAGAACAACCCCCTCAGGTGTAGGCAATTATTATCGGGCCAATACGTGGACAGCCCATCAATAGTTTCTGGTCCTGGCTCTATCATACCCTATTAGAAAGAGGGGTTTCCAGTTCAATTATTATCTGCCCAGATCCAAGATTATTTCCTGGCCAACATGGGAAGTATATCACAATAAAACTTGACATTGAAGTTATGTGCAACTGTCATATGAAGTTAACCAGCTGAAATTGAGAATGTGGTTAAGACCTGCATATGACAAACTGAACAAGCAGCGTTATGCATTTCTACTACGATAATCTATCCTTGGCTTTGTGAGCTTCCTGCATCATCACTAGAGTCTACAGCTGGAATTTCAACTTACTACTTTGGGTGGCCCTCTATAAACCTTGTCTCCAAGCTACTGTCGTTTCAATTTCCTAGCAGTTTATGAGTCAAATCAAAAGATATGTACTCCTGGGAATGTCACTTGGAAGATCACAATGGGCTGCTTTTGTATAGGCGTCAATAACTTATTCATTCACACATTACTTCACAAAGTGTTCAACTTCATCAACTCCTCACCACTCTCCATATGATTTTAAGGCTAAGACTCTCAAATTATGAAACAGTTTCACCTTTAATTATAATGATTTTGTAGCTTCATCTTTTGTAATAGAGTTGTCATAAATTGTATATGGGGTCTTGCAAATTCCTGTAAATCCTTTAATTTCTCAATGCAAGTCATTTAGGAAAAAAGAGAGAAAAGGAAAGGAAAATAAAGTTAACCAGCTGAATAAGTTCAGCTCACACTTTCAACTGGTCAGTTTTTATAGGAATCAGAATCCATCTGCACCATCATATTTAGACAATTTTCATCATAACACTAAATGAAGTACCTCACAAAATCTCCTTTGAGTGCGGGGGTACCAGAATACTGGATACTCACGTCATCACCATGGTCAGCCCACACTGAAAATGGAATTGAAAGTGATCAGAACAAGACCATTAAAGACTGAAAACATGAGATTGTGAGGATAGACTAACTGTGAACGGAAAACGTCTCTGGTACCAATAATTTAATTCGAACAAGCATATAGAGTACTTACACACTTTAAAATGCTCATCAAAATTGTGATGTGTGCTAATAGTTTCCTCGGCACTAAAAACTCCAAGCCTTCGCAGTTGAAATTCCAGCATCTTACGAGCAATCATACTCTGCAATAAAAAAGAAAGGGAGGGGGGAGCGTTCAGTGATAGTTTTACAATGACATATAGATGACCACTATCATATAATTTAAATTTGTTTGAGATATTACTTTCTCATTCCTGTATCTCTTGCAAATAACATGGTAACTCTAGCATTTAATTAACAAAGTATCATAAGTTTATCCCCAGTCAGCATTCTGCTTTTTTTGCCAGGAAACATGAAGAATGACATGTTTCTGGAAAGTAGTACGTAACTTCCTCACTGACACACCCTTTTATTTTATTTCATAAAGAGATCAATTTCTTAGTTTCATAATTACAAGTTTATTTTCTTTCATAATCAGGAAACATGAGGAATGCCATGTTCACTGCACCCTGCAGTGGCAAGTTACTCCATTCTCCTATAAGAAGGCACCGTCATTTATAACTTAGAAACTACTGAAATGTACAAGATTATGACACAACAAAGAATACGTAGTAAACTTTAACTAGATCATAATCTTGTTGAAACCAAACCCCCCATTTATGAGCTTCACCAAGTACATAATCATATCATGGTTCCTCAACGAAATTGGTAAATCCTAGTCTGTATTTTAACTTCCAGTCCTTGAATGAAATGTAGCAACCAACAAAACCTCCTGTTCTTTAGAATGGTGATCGTTTTCAACTTTCAATATACTATTTATTGATCTCAGAATCAGAATCATACAGCAAGTAACATCAAGTTAAAGGTGAGGATATTACCATCAATGATGATTTATTTGTACATTGTTCAAGAAAAGATACCACTCAAATAATCCAACAAATAAAAGAATAATATTATACCACCAGAAAGAAAGAAGAGCCAGAAAACGCACCTGGGTGACATTTGTACGGTCCAAGCAATCAATGCAATTGGTCCGGACAACACCAATTTGCCCCTCAATCTTCTCTCCCTTCTCATTTAACAGAAGATACCTGATATTCCCAGAAGAGCAGTACAGATCCAAGCAAATCAATGACAAGATGTTGGAACAAACTTTAGTGGGAGAATTTGAGAGGCATTTGCAGTTTTGCACAAAGAACAAAGATACAGAGTGATTAAAGCTAGATAATCAACCCCAGTTGCCCTTTTGTATTCTACTTGGGTACAAGTGTTAAGTGCATAATAGACAGTTTAGAACCAGATTCACTCCAAGGTATATCTTGACGTAGTATGTGACATGCAGACTCACTTTGCAATGGACTCCACTAACTACCATAACTTATTGAGTGAAGTAACTACCTTTAATGTGTAATTGTGTTGGTAATCTAGTCCATCTAGCTTAAACCAAAATACTACAAACAAAGGAAGTGTAATGAGAGAATTGGGTGAGTGCAGATAACTGGTACCTGTTCTTGATGAGAAAATCCTCGATCTGATCATACAGAATGGAAAGACGCTCAAAATGAATGTGCCCGCATATCTTGTGGAAATCGAAGTGCAAATATCTGTTCAATATTGCAGAGTTAGGATCAACTCAGGTCACATTAATGAGATTGTTCTGCAACAAATTATCAGAACGAATATAATCTACCTCACATCATCACTTGCAATTTGTTGCATTGCATTTCCAAATTGTTCACACAATCGGCCCTCACCTCCAGTCTGTTAGAAATTCAGAAAGAGGGGCACATATTATCAGAGCAACAGAATGGAGACACATTTTAACATGAAAACCTACAGTTTGATAACAAAAACTGAATGAACAAGACTATGTCATGGAGGTATTGCACCATAATTTGAACTTCATATTTTAGCAATAAAAAACATCTTTCCTTTAATCGTTTAGATCTCAATTAATTTTACCTAAAGCAGACTAGGAGTTCTATTCATTCTACAAAAATTTATCTAAAAGAGAATTATCTTGGAAAGTAACCCAGCGAGGCCCTAGTGTCAGTTTGCAATAAGATTTCATCTTGTAACAGCAAGACCATAAATAAATAAGGACTGGAACGTGGCTAGTGTTGCTTCAAATTGCATACTGTATTACGGTTTAATACGTAATTACGTATGGTACAATTGTAAAAAGCTACCATGCTTTTACGATAAGATGAGTTAAATAGACCAAATTCCAACTGAAAATTAAAGGAGTAACCATTTCAAAAGAAGATCAGGTGACATGGTATCAGTGTTATCGATCGCGTATCGCGGTACGTCGCGGCTAGGCCCAAAATACCGAGATCGCGGTCGCGGCGCGGGCGAGATAGTGAAGGAAATATTCAAAAATTTA
>JAQRGC011603474.1:0-10696 GCA_028659135.1 Plantago lanceolata | reverse complement strand
ATTTCAGTTCTCATTGTTAGTGTGATTTGTTAAGTCATCGGCCGGTGCGTATGGCATGATCAATATAGTATTGATCATGTGCATTAAATCAACTAATAGAGTGAGAACAATTGAGTCATTAAGATCAGACACTTAATCTATGACCGCGACTCAATAAAAGTCATCCGTGAAATGAAGGGACATTATCACGTCATGCCTTATCGACAGGTGGTTTTGCATTCCTTCAACAAATGTCATCATTGTAATATATTGTCTGTAAGATTGTTAAGGAGTCTTATGGAACTCTAATGTTGGAGCACTAGTACTGTTTCAATGAGGTCCTATGGATCACACAATACGGTCGTCGATAGTCCAATGATTTATTAATTAATTGTTGATTAGATCAATATTAATTAATAATATGGAGAAGTTAATTTGAAATTGGATTTTAAATTAATTAATCTGTTGAGAATATAAAAGGAAAGAAAAGAAAACAAGAAAGAAGACCGGACCGGGCCAAGATCGCCCGACCCAAGCCGACGCCGAGGGACCGGCCGGCCCTAGGGGCCTGGTCGGTCATGGCGTGTGGTGTGGTGAGGAGAGAGTTTTTCTTCTTTTCCTTGTGGGTTTTCTTCTCTTGGGCCTAAGTCAAATTCCTAATTAGATACCTAAATGGTTTAGAGTTCTATATGGAAATTTGGTTAGGAGATTTTGCTATAAATACAAGTCATTGTATTTTAGTTTAATACACAATATTCTCCATATAATATCTCTAGCATATTTTCCCCATCTCCAGATTTAGAATAAGGTCATCCTAGCGGCTTTGGCTTGAGACGATCCGTGGATACCAAGGTTTGAAGTTTATGCATGACTTCACGCATAGAATTTCCAGGACAGCACAACGATCTTGCAAATTCCATATCTCCTTCGTTATGTACCCGATCGAGGCGATTCCTGTTGGAGAATACTCCAGACGAATTCTCCTAGCTTCCGAACGGACGGATCGTTGATCGGAGTCACGGACTGGCCTGTGTGCACTGCCGAACAACAGCCAACTTCTGGAGCCCTAATTCGTGAACGAACAGAACGAACTACCGGTTGATCCGATTCTGTAAGTGTTTCAATCCGTGTCATATAATCATGATCATGATCAATATGTTAAGAAAAAATTTAAACTTCTGCTGCGCTATCTTCGAGATATTTTCTCACATATTTACTAACAATACATGTACAAGCTGGAAGTAGATGGTATAATTATTTTCCTTACATGCACCATTAATAACCCGGAAGCTGTGCGACTCAAGAGGAAGTACTCGAAAAATCTGCAAACTATATAGATTCCTAAATATGTACAGATACACACATGCATTCCGTTTTGGGCCCCTTCCTTTTGATTGGGAAAATTTGAATTTGGTAAACTTCATTTTGTCACATTTTTCATGGATTCCGGTTCGACATGCAGATATATGTTTGTTGCCACACAATTCACTAGTGACCTGCAACTTGGCCACCACATCACACGATTACGCCATGTTTTTATATTAAAAAAAGACTAGTTAATAGGCATGCCGATAAAAATCAACAAGAATAGAATAGAGAGAGTTAACATATGAAAATTATAATTCAATTTTATGTTTAATACTTACCAAAAGAATATGTATTCCAGAAGAAGAAGATGAATAATCATCAGACTCATTGTTTATTCCAGCAACCATAGAGCCTTTAGTTTGCCTATGTGTCTCCAACGCATGCTATTGAAATTGATTCAAGGTTGCAGCAATGTTTTCTGTCTTCTTAGTAGTATCTTCTGATACTTGTAAGATTGGCTCAGAAATAGCTAATCCTTGGTGAACTACCTGCTGGGTAGTCACATGAAGGCCAAATGCTTACCCAAACTCTAAGCTAGTTCACTTCTCAAATAAACTGACTTTCTTGGCAATAGCGATCTGATGTGCTTCAAGATTATTTAACAGATCCTCAAAACTGTCTTCAAGTCCTGCATTTTCTGCAGTCTTGACGTTGGTCATCACAATCTTGCCTTTAGCTTCAGCAGATAATTTATGTGTGTCGGATGCCTCAGTGGCAGTTGGTTTCTGAGAAGATGGCTTTTCTTGGTTAGCAGAAGATGTGCTTTCTTGCACATTTTTAGCATGCTTTTCAACATCTGGTGTTTCAGCAGTTGTGTGCTTGACACTTTGTGCAATTCCAACGCCTCCTTGACCATTATTATATTATCGCCGTCATCATCTTCTCCGGCATTACTACCTGGATGATTGTCATCTTTATCTTCATGTTCCTTCTCTTCTTCATCTTTCTTGTCCTCCTCGTCTTCAACTTTCTTGTCAACCTCATCTTCTTCATCAGTGTGTTTATCAAGATGAGTGGAAGGTCCAGATATCTCAGTCCACTAGTGACCTCTTCCTTATCATTAAATTTGAGAGGATCATCTAGTACTGGTAGCTTGTTAAACAAGTTTTTTGGATTGTTCACCATGAGATAGCTGTAAGAACCTTTGGACAAGAGCTTCAGCTTCTTTGTCAATGAAGTCTTGAGTCATCAGTTCAGAGTAAGTGTACTCTTCATAATGGGTCTGAGAGTGAACAAATTGTTCAAGACTCAATAAGTAAGCTCTTTTAGTATCTAGTTGAATCAGAGTGACGAGCTTTGAGAAGTTCTTCTTCTTGTATAATTGCTACGCTTTCAAAGATTTTACAACTTTTGGGAAAATATTATCCTTAAATTCTTGAAGAAGTGCTTCTTGAGTAAGAGAAAGAGTAGAAGCGGAGGGAGATGATTCATCCATGTTTTGAGCCTGAAACATAGAGTTAGTTTTGGGAAAATGGAACTCATCAACCTTAGAGTCATATGTAAGAGATTGAACTGCCTGCTGAGGGTTAGCACTCTCAGTCACTTGTACTTCAAGTACATTGGTTGCTGGAGTAGGAGTTGGAGTGACTTCAAATTCCATTTCAGTTTCCTGAAACATAGACAATAGAAATGTGGTATAAATACTTAAGCTTATTGACATGTTCAGAAAGTTTTACTACCTTCTGAGGAGCAGGAGATGGAACTTCCATCTCTTCAGTGGGAGGGACCACATTGTCTTTGTCTTGAGAAGTCTGAAATAAAAATAAGTTAGCAAAATAGATAAGTATATTATCAATAAAAATAAAATCTAGAGAATTAATTACCTGCTGAGGGACAACATGAGAATTCTCAGTTCCTTGAATTTTTCTTGCTGGAACTGGTGTCTCTTCACCAGACTTCTGAATCTCAAAATTCTCATGATCTATTTGAGATTGTTGATGAATCTCAACAATCTCCCTTGCATTTTCAGCAAGTTGACCGACTACATGACTAGATGAAGTGAAAATACAGGAAAGAGTCTTGCCATCATCTGATTCTTCAGCACTCACGTCTTTCTGTATTGTCTGGGCAGTGATTGTTGAATTTTAGAAGTCGTCATCAATCCTGTAGTTTCAACATTCTTCATAAGATTTGCATCATCAACTATCTTCAATGTTTCATCCGTTTTGACTATTGGAGTCTCAATAACATTGGTGTCACGGACTTTTTCAGTCCTTTCTTGTCTGGCCAAAATAGACATTTCCTCATTCACATCAAAAGATGGAATGGTTATATCATCATAAACCATCTGGAATGGTGGTGTAACGCCCCTGAGTTTTGGACTCATTTAAGTATGGATTATCTATCGATAAACAAAGATTAAGTTTATTTTTAATAAATTTATTTACGCCGCAAGGACGTGGTACAATTTATAAAGTAAATGATGGCACAACTTGTAGACGAAAGTGCGGAAAAAAGTTTCGATATATTTTAAAGGAGTTAGAATAGTAGTACTACATACCCTGGGCCGTCAAAATAAGTTTGAACGGATTGTTTTAAATCGAAACGAGAACCTATGAAGGTACGGATAAAATAATATGGACCGTACGATTTTGTAGTATTTTATGGTATTTTTCTAAAAATTAGTTATTTTTGAAGTTTTATTAGCCCCGGCCGTAATTATGTTTGACGTGGACGTTTTATACTCAAACGAGGGGCTATGAAAGAGCGGACACTATAATATGAACCATGTGAATTTCTAATATTTGATTATATGTTCCTTTTTATTTTTGAGACGTTCGGTACAAGTCGAAATGTTCGGCCGACGCAAATAATTTAATGAGATAAGTAACTATGTAGTAGTGAGATTAGTCACCACCGCCAAAATCACAGCGTGCCATTTGTCACTCAACTGTTTGTTCAGTGGATGTTGCTTCAACACAAAGTAACGGGGATAAGAGTCAATGTTACTCCTTTTCCATATATTCAACCCCGTTTCACATACTTGCACAAACAGTAGTAGTATAGTGAACTTGAGACAAAAATGGAGAGAAGAGCAAGCAAACGAGGAAGGAAAGGTAGAGGAAAAATTAGGATATGTCGTTTGATGCTTTGGGAGCTTTTGAGGGTAAGTGTTTTATAGTTAGCTGTTCGATTCTTCGGTTAATTCGAGTTTTATTAATTTATTATATTTTTGGGCCGAGTAAATACGCCCTTTTACAGGTTGTTTACCTCATAGAGATAATATGGGTAACTTTGATAGCTTTGAACGGTCGATGGTAAGTATAATTTTGTAACTTATTATTTAATTTGACTGTAACTCGTATTTGATAACTTGTTGTTTGATTAATATGTGCTATCGATGCTAAAGAATGTGAATTGAACTCATGTGCTATATAAGTGATGCTTGATTGATGATATCAATGTGAAGATTGTACACTGATCACAAGAGATAAGAGGACTCTGTTATGGCTACTGTTAACTTTGAGTCTGATGAAAAAGAAAAGAGAGGAAAGATCTCCAACATGACTGGATGAAGAATGCTCCAGCATGTGTGGACAAGTTACCTGGAGACAAATTATCTCCAGTGGAACACCCCGAAGAGCTCTAGTAAGTAAGTTGGGGGCACCCATATGCCATAGAGCTCGATGAAGTATGTTGATATTGTGATCACAATTTACTCCTGGTTACAGTAAAGCCATAACAGATAAAGAAAATGACTAAGTATATGCATTTATTGCCTGATATTATGTTATGTGGTTTGAAGAAGAGATATAAGTGATATGATATGAAGAGCTTACTGATGAGGTGCTTACAAGATATATGACTTGTAAAGGCATAAGTAAGATATGAGAAGATGCGAAAGTTAGAAGGTTGTCCTTTGTTGAATGTACAAGTTGCTAATTAACTTGTTATCAAGTATCTTACATGCTATTGAATGCCGTGTTACTCTATTATACTTATTGAGCCCGCAACTCATCCAATTGCGATGTTGACTTTTTATAGTTATCGAAGAAGAGAAGAAAGCAAAGGTCTTAACTAACAGAAGTTAAGTCTTGGATAAAGCTCAACCGGCTGGTTTCACTCCTTACACTCTGGTGGCTCATCATCATCATCCTCATCATGCATGTCATATAGGGTAACTATTGTGGGTTTGTAAGAGCGGATTTACTACTCAAAGCATGCTAAATATGTCGTTTGAAAATGTGGGTTATGGCTTTTGAGAGTAACGCTTCCTCAAATGCTTTTAAATGAGAATTCATTTGACTTCTCAAAACTTGTATGTTAATTTTATAAAACAAGCTCTTTCCAAACGCTTCCGCATGTGATCAGCAACTAAGTAGGTTGCTAATTATGTGCCAAGGTGATGGGGCGTCACATTTGGTTGGTATCAGAGCTTCGGTACGGGTTCTGTTGCCATTAAGATGATATGTACGTACCGGTACGGATTATGTAGTCATCAAGATCGTGTGAGAGATCCGATATGGGATTTGTAGACGTTGAAATGACATATAGATCATGCTTCCATGTGATATGATTTCACGGAAGAAGCTATGTTGTTGATCATTGTCGTATAGCTACATTTGATAAATGATAAAAGCATACACTCATTGATGAGCCAAGTGTACACTGAGGAGCTGAAATAGCCGAGCAAGAGTAAGATTATTTTGCATTGCATTTGAAAGATTCAAATGGATTTCTACCTGATTGTTTTAATAAGAGTTGTTGCTAAAGTTATTTTCGTCGTTATTACGATATAGAAAAGTGTAAGAGTTAGTTTCTTAGAGTGTTGAACTATGAGCAACTCTGCGGGTTTTGTTTTAAGAGGTTCTGGGTGTGGACTAGTTGAGTGAGGTTCATTGGAAAAATGAACGATGCACTGCAAGTTATGTTGAAATGATACCAAATGGAAACTTACTGGCCATGTTGTTTACATGAGGTTAGACTGTCTATCTAACACTTGAGGAAGTTCTTGTGATCTGAAAGTTAAAGACATTGTCTTTGATCGAGTTATACATTTTTTTTATGATATGATCTCCTTATGATGGAGAGACAGCTGAGTTGATTATGTCATTGTTCGACAATGGGTGGTAAGATTGTTATCATTGTTGTGTCGCAAGTATAAGTCTTAATTATGGTTATGAAATTAAGAGCCACTAAGGGATGTCGATACTCATTTGAGGATGGTTTGTATGAAGGAAAAATATACGAAACTGATTGTTTCACCATGAATATGGTGTTGCAAATGTGTGATAGCGATAAAAGACGTATGAAGTTTCAAAGTGAAAGAGAAAGTAGGTAAGTTGATACAATACTTACCCAAGAGTGTTTAAAGTGATGAGAAAAGGATAGAAAGCCTATTTGGCTAATGTTGTGTATGACAAGTTAGGTTATCTGAATTTTGTTGATTCATCTGGTCCAAAGACATGTAGATATGTTGTAAGGTATGGTTTGCTTGTGTGTTGTGAAGATCGAGGATCATAGAATGATTATATCCACTGATAGCATTCGAGGATAATAACCAATTTTATGGCAACATTGGTATTGGTCTCTATAAAGCATTGCAAAGAAGGAAATGTATGATTCTAATTTCATGGGAATGATAAGAAAGGAACCGGGGATGAAAACCTTGACAGAGTTGATGGTCAAATTAACAAGGTTGAGATAGTCAGAAGTCGATCAAAGGTTGACTAAGATTGACGATAATGTTTTATGGGTTTATGTGATGGGACAATTATATGAGGTTAGGGAAGAATGTGTTTCTCTTTACCAAAATATTATGAGGTTTGCTAAGAAGGTAAGACGTCAAAATGTTTGTGTATGAACTAACTTTGACAGAAAGATTGTCTGGGATCATATTGTATTCCAAGTTAGCAAGTTCGCTTGTGCAAATGAAAATCTGATATGGTGGTTCAAGATTATCATGTTGTGATTTTGGATAGTTTGATCTATGTTAAGTAAGCAAGGAAAATAAGCATAAGAGTTCAAAAGGTGATTGGTGATGTTTTGTAACGAAATCACTATGATAGTGAAGAAGCAAATTCGGGTATATATATGTGATATGAGTATCATATGGAAACAAATTTCGAGGACGCAATTTCTTGAAGGAGGGGAGAGTTGTAACGCCCCTGACTTTTGGACTCATTTAAGTATGGATTATATATCGATAATCAAAGATTAAGTTTATTTTTAAGAAATTTATTTACGCCGCAACGACGTGGTACAATTTATAAAGTAAATGATGGCACAACTTGTATACGAAAGTGCGCAAAAAAGTTTCGATATATTTTAAAGGAGTTAGAATAGTAGTACCACATACCCTGGACCGTCAAAATAAGTTTGAACGGACTGTCTTAAATCGAAACGAGAACCTATGAAGGTACGGATAAAATAATACGGACAGTACGATTTTGTAGTATTTTATGGTATTTTTATAAAATTAGTTATATTTGAAGTTTTATTAGCCCCAGCCGTAATTATGTTTGACGCGACCGTTTTATACTCAAACGAGGGGCTATGAAAGAGCGGACACTATAGTATGAACCGTGTGAATTTCTAATATTTGATTATATGTTCGTTTTTTTTTTTTGAGACGTTCGATACAAGTCGAAATGTTTGGCCGATGCAAGTAATTCAATGAGATAACTAACTATGTAGTAGTGAGATTAGTCACCACCGCCAAAATCACAGCGTGCCATTTGTCACTCAACTGTTTGTTTAGTGGATGTTGCTTCAACACAAAGTAACGGGGATAAGAGTCAATGTTACTCCTTTTCCATTTATTCAACCCCGTTTCACATACTTGCACAAATAGTAGTAGTAGTATAGTGAACTTGAGACAAAAATGGAGAGAAGAGCAAGCAAGCGAGGAAGGAAAGGTAGAGGAAAAATTAGGATATGTCGTTTGATGCTTTGGGAGCTTTTGAGGGTAAGTGTTTTATAGTTAGCCGTTCGATTCTTCGGTTAATTCGAGTTTTATTAATTTATTATATTTTTGGGCCGAGTAAATACGCCCTTTTACAGGTTGTTTACCTCATAGAGATAATATGGGTAACTTTGATAGCTTTGAACGGTCGATGGTAAGTATAGTTTTGTAATTTGACTTTAAGTCGTATTTGATAACTTGTTGTTTGATTAATATGTGCTATCGATGCTAAAGAATGTGGTTTGAACTCATGTGCTATACAAGTGATGCTTGATTGATGATATTAATGTGAAGATTGTACACTGATATGCTCTATAAGTATGATTAGCTTGTTTTCACTGTAAAGTAAAGCTTATTAGCAAGCAAATAGTGCCTACGATATATATGATTATGTGAAATGCATTCACAAGAGATAAGAGGACTCTGTTATGACTACTGTTAACTTTGAGTCTGATGAAAAAGAAAAGAGAGGAAATATCTCCAACATGACTGGATGAAGAATGCTCCAGCATGTGTGGACAAGTTACCTGGAGACAAATTAGCTCCAGTGGACCACCCCGAAGAGCTCTAGTAAGTAAGTTGGGGGCACCCATATGCCATAGAGCTTGATGAAGTATGTTGATATTGTGATCACAATTTACTGCTGGTTACAGTAAAGCCATAACAGATAAAGAAAATGACTATGTATATGCATTTATTGCCTGATATTATGTGATGTGAATAAAACCTATGTGGTTTGAAGAAGAGATATAAGTGATATGATACGAAGAGCTTATTGATGAGGTGCTTACAAGATAAATGACTTGTAAAGGCACAAGTAAGATATGAGAAGATGCGAAAGTAAGAAGGTTGTCCTTTGTTGAATGTACAAGTTGCTAGTTAACTTGTTATCAAGTATCTTACATGCTATTGAATGCCGTGTTACTCTATTATACTTATTGAGCCCGCAACTCATCCAATTGCGATGTGGACTTTTTATAGTTATCGGAGAAGAGAAGAAAGAAAAGGTCTTAACTAACAGAAGTTTAAGTCTTGGATAAAGCTCGACCGGCTGGTTTCACTCCTTACACTCTGGTGGCTCATCATCATCATCCTCATCATGCATGTCATATAAGAGCGGATTTACTGCTCAAAGCATGGTAAATATGTCTTTTGAAAATGTGGGTCATGGCTTTTGAGAGTAACGCTTCCTCAAATGTTTTTAAATGAGAATTCACTTGACTTCTCAAAACTTGTATGTTAATTTTATAAAACAAGTTCTTTGAAAACGCTTCCGCATGTGATCAACAACTAAGTAGGTTTCTATATGTGCCGAGGTGATGGGGCGTCACAGGTGGCTTAGTCTTTTCCAAAGATTGGCCAGTGGTTTGCTGAAGAATAATGCTAAAGAGGTTTATTCCTTCAGCACCACTTTGCACAACCATTTGGTGAGAATCCGACTTCCTAGAATGCTCAACAAGTTTATCAATGTTAGAACTCTATGGGGTCCTGCTGAGCTCTGTTGCCTTTGGCAAATCATCTGTCAAGTCAACTACTTTTCCGGTAGTGTCATCCCTAACATCTTGATTTTCTTGTTGTGTTTCAGCAACGACCACAATACCTACCTTTTGAGCCTTGGCAGTTTTCTTTGTTTTTATTCTTCTTCTTCTATTCTTAGTGATCTGCACATTAATAGTAGAAAAAGCAACAAACTGTTCAGCAACAACAACTTTACGTTTCTTGCTGACAGTCGTTGAAGGATCACCAACAATGCTCTTAGACTGATATTACATCAAGCATCTTTTTCATTTCCGTTTTCTTTCTACTTCACAATCTCCTGCAAGCATATTTATTCTTTGCTTCATATGAATTAATTATCTTAGTATTTAAGTCCATACCAAACATTGTTCAAGCATCAATTGCAAGCATAGTTAACCCTAGTTTACTAAGTAGCCCTCATTCTCCTTTCCCCTTTTCAAGCATCTCCTTATCAAGTTGGATTTGCTAACCTTAATTTGATATCTCTTTGCAAGCATCGATATTTAGAGTTGTTTTATGATCGATTCAACCATCTGCTAGTTACGTAACAATCATCGGAGTTATTTTATGATCGATTCAAGCATCTGCTAGTTACGTAACCAACATCGATATTTAGAGTTGTTTTATGATCGATTCAAGCATCTTCTAGTTAAGTAACAAGCATCGTTAGAGTTTAGTTACATAACTCATTAAACCTAAAACACAGAGAAAAAGAAAACACAATGAAAGACTAATCTGGAGGTGATGAATGCCGTCGCGGATCTTCTGTGCCACTTTTTGTGTGCCACTATATGTGTCACAATTATATATAGAAAGTTTGTTAGGAAACTTGTAATTTTGATGAGCAATTTCATTAAGACTAAATTAGGATTAAGTCCAGAAATTAGTACTCTTAAGCCTATAGGAAAATTTGTTAGAAAGGCACTT